>BPLR01011837.1:0-89134 GCA_021605095.1 Caerostris extrusa | reverse complement strand
ATTTTAATAGTTTAAATAACTTTTTCAGAATAAAATAATAAGCAAAAAGATAAAATTAACGACTCAATTTCCCTCGGTCTATGCAACAAAAGCATAACTTTTAATTTAATTTCCTGAGTTGACTTTCTCAAGTTTTGCCATGTTCTAACTACTTGGTCCCCTCAAGTGAGGGCATGGTATGCGGAAATGACTTAAGATATAACTTTGAATTAAACAAATTCCTGAGTCAAGTCACGTCAGGTAGTTTGGCCAACGCTGCTGATATTAAAGCGGCAGCCTTTCCACAAAAATTAGGTAAGCAAAGAAAAAGCAACAAGAAGAACGATATCAGTTTTAAAGTAAACAAGAAACATAGTAGGATATAGGGCTGAACTATTTGCCAGCATTATAATTAGGCTGTGCTTCTCATGTCAGATTAAGTAAAATATCTTCTTTGGTAAATACTTGGTAGGTAGGAAATTATGGCAGAAATCACTATGTGTATATTAAAATATTTCTGAGAATTGAAAATTTTGATTTAGTTATTTTTAAACACGTTTTAGTTTGAATAAATACGATTTTATCTAATAGTATATATATATATATTATTTTTTAAAAATTTTAAATGCAAATTTATGTAATAAAAGTATCAAGCTGGTTAAATTTTTTATTACTATTAAATAAAAATAAACATTTGTGTATTAAAAGGGATTGGTTTAAATTTCACAAAAAAAATTTCTTTAAAGTTTCAGAAGGTATTTTAGATAAGTTTATGATGTTTATAATAATATAAATTATTCCACTGATATTTGATAAACTTTTGAAAATATCATTTATTTTTTGGATATTAGCTTTTTTAAAATTTGATTATAATTGAATTGTTATTGAAAATGTGATAATTCAAACAATTTGTTGCTCAATATTCCACAAAATTAGGTAGGCAAAGAAAATCAACAAAAAAACGATATCAATTTTGAGGGTAAATAAGAAACATAGTTCGATATAGGGCTGAACTATTTGCCATCATTATAATTAAGGCTGTGCTTCACATGCCAAATTAAGTAAAAGATCTTCTTGGTAAATACTTATAGTAAAATCATGCTAGGTGGAAAATTATGCTAGAAATTAGTGTCCTTTTTTATTAAGATTTTGGTGTAAAATTAAAAATATTGATTTATTTATTTTACACACATGTTTAAGTTTTTTTATCTAACAGTATACAGAAATTATTTTTTTAAAATTTAATATACATTTATATAATAAAAGTGTTGCTGGCTAGATTTTTACCAGATGTTTATCTTTATGTCATGGTATCACAGAGCCTAGATTTTATCACAGATGTCTGTGATGTTAAATAATGTTATCACACATCACAGATGTCTGGGATGTTATGTAATGTTATCACAGATCTTTATCTTCAATAAAGATAAACATCTTTAATAAAGATAAACATCTGTGTATTGAACTGATTGGTTTGAATTTCAAAAAAAAAATTATTTAAAGGTTCAGAGGGTATTTTCAGACAGCTTAATATTATAACAACATAAATCATTTCAGTGATATTCGTTAATCATTCCAATTTGATAAACTTTTGAAAGTTTCACTTTTTTATTTTTTGGATATCAACAAACATCTTGTTTAATGCATTTAGTTATAATTGAAAATATGATATTCAAACAATTTGTTGCGACCAAATTAATTTGTAAAATGAAATTATACATAAAAACCAGCTTTATATATTAGAATTGATAAAAACAAATGATTTATTAAAATATAATTAAAACATGCAGCACTCAAAATTTCTTAATTCATTGATTACTACTATAATAATACATTTATAGAAAAAGAATTTATTGTAAACATTTTTAAAATTTAGTGTATATATATATATATATATATATACATATATTTAATATATACATATATATATATATATTTAATGTGTGTATATATATATATATATATATATATATATATATATATACACCCATTAAATAATCCCCAACATATCCTATGAACTCTCAGTAAAAACAAATTAAATAATATACATTCATTTAAATAATTAAACCAAATCAATTCAATAATGTTTAAATAAATAAATTCAATAGTAAAAAATATGATTTAAATTACAATCTAGATTTATCTTATAAACTAGATAGTCATCTGGTATAAAACACTATCTAGATTATAAGAAAAAAATAATAATAAAAATTATATCTATAAATAAAGTTATTTTCTGACAGTTTGATGTGTTTAAAATAAATTGCGTTCAAAATGTGATAAAAAAAGTTAAGAATATAGCGAATTGAAATTTGGAAAAAAATTATATTAATAATTAAAAACATAATAACAAATATAATATAAAATGGCAGGAAATTGTCAACAAATTTATATTATAGTAGAAAGATTAATTATTTATAATTTTTATAAATATCTGCTTTTAAAACGTTTTCATATATTACTGTTTTTGCATCAAATTTTTCATTTTTTGTGGTACATTTTTGTTGTTCATATTGTCAACTTATTGATGAACTTTCTTTTGTTTTGATAAAATAAAAACAATTTAATTACTGTAACTTATCTAATTTAATTTACACCAACATTTGTTGTGAACATTTTGTAATGATATACGAATTATTCATAATATAAACAATTAAGTTTAACTCATAAAAATTTTATAAAATAAATATTCTCAGAATTTTAAATGAAAATAATATATTTTAATTAATTTATTAAATTTTAAAAGTGGTTTATTTAAACTGCATTCTAGAATCATTATACAAATAAAAAATAGCAATATAATACCTACATTTTAATACAAGAGAAATAGTTAATTTACTTAACATACACCATGTATAATGCTTTTTCAAAGTGTGGGAATATTTTATTACTTTGAATAATTAGACAAACAGCTCATTTGATATATTCAAAAAAAAAAAGAAAATAACCATAATAGTTTAAATCCTTTCTTTAAATTCATGAAATGCACTTCAACTAATGCATTGTTTAAAACAAAATGCTCATCAGGACATTTTAAATGTCTCTATATAATTAAACACATAATGAATTTAATCTTTGTCTTGAATCCTTGAAGACTTAAAACCCCAGCTACAAAATAAAAATTTCCATTCAAACCACAGACACTTCTAATCCCAATTTAAAAAATACGATGACCTGAAACAATTGGAGAGAATCTTCCTTTTTACCCACGTTAATTACAGGACACAGAACAACAACGGAGACCTAGACAGTCTTTAATTATTAAACGCATCGTACAACTTACGACACAAAGGGTCTTGTCTTACAATCTGTTTGACGCAGGGCAGCGGTGTCTATCAAGGTGCATTTCAGACTCGGCGTTGCCATGGAGATGGTATTGTTGCTTATCACGTGAAAAAATTGGGATTACGAAACTCAGACGGTGTTCCAGTTTTTAAAAAGGGTAGAGTCCCCTTTTGGTTTTTTCCGAATAAAGAAAATTGCCATATGCATGCTAATATGGGGAGACGGAGTTATTTGATTTTGTTAAGGACCACATAAACGGTTGATGGGACTGGGTGGAGTAGACTTATGCATAATTTTCATTCGAAAATTTGAATATATGAGGTTGGCCTTTATTTTTGATACATAGACTTTACTGTTTGTTTTCTGATAAGTATTAGATACTAATAGAATATGCACTGATATCATAAGTGTTCTTGAGTTAAATCTAATTTTAAATGCAGTAATTAATATATAACAAAATAATTAAATTAATTTAAATACACAGTAAATAGTTAAGTAAAACAGCAATATGTGGCTTGATTTTTTTGGCCTCTGGGTGACAATGGTCCTCCAATTCTTAACTTTTAGTACAGCAAACTATCTTTGAATTGCGTCTATCCATCGCAACTTGAGACGTCCTCTTCCTCTTGTCCCTCTGGCTTACCAAAACGAGCCTTTTACATTCATTCTAAATAAATGAACAACCCAGTTTAATCTTTTGATCTTAATAAATTTTATAATATCTGGGTCTTTATAGCATTTATAAATTTCTATATTGTACCGTCTTCTACAACAATCACTTTCCCTAATACCTCTCAGAATAGCCCTTAAAATTTTCCTCTCAAATAGACGTAAATAGGATTCATCAGATCTTGCCAAAGTCCATGTTTTCAGAGCCGTAGATCAAAATAGGTCTGATAAGGGTTTTATATAACAAGAATTTAGTTTTTCTGCATATGAACTAAGATTTAAACATATTTTTTGTTGTACATGTATTACTTATTTACGAACTTTTTTTTACAATGAAATAAAAAAATAACTATTGTAATATCGAATTTAGTTTACACTAACTTTTGATCTGGACATTTTGTAATGATATACGAATTATTAACAATATATGCAATTATGTTTATTTCATAAAAATTTTATTAAATAAATATACGCTTTAGATTTCTGATTGAAAATAATATATCTTAACTAAACTATTAAATTTTAAAAAGGTTTGTTTCCACGGCATTCCATAGAGAAAGAGTTCATGTTATAACATACATCCTATATATTTCAAAGCGTGTAATCTATTATTACTTTGAATAGTTAGCCAAACATTTCATTTGTTATATTCAAAAGGAAATAGCCCAGCAAGTTTAAAAACCTAATCTTATATTCATGAAATGCATTTCAACTAATGCATTGTTTAAAACAAAATGCTCATCAGGACATGTTAAATGTCTTTATTTAATTAAACACATAATGAATTTAAACTTTTGTCTTCAATCCTTGAAGATTTAAAACCCCAGCTACAAAAGAAAAATTTCCATTCAAACCACAGACACTCATGATCCCCAATTTAAAAATACGATAGACCTGAAACAATTGGAGAGAGAATCTTCCTCTCTTTGCCCACGTTAATTAAAGGACACAGAACAACAACGGAGACCTAGACAGTCTTTAATTATTAAACGCATCGTACCAACTTACGACACAAAGGATCTTGTCTTACAAGCTGTTTGACACAGGGCAACGGTGTCTATCAAGGTGCATTTCCAGACCTCGGCGTTGCCATGGAGACGGTATTGTTGCTTATCACGTGAAAGAATTGGGATTACGAAACTCAGACGGTGTTCCAGTTTTTAAAAAGGGTAGAGTCCTTTTGGTTTTACCGAAATAAAGAAAATTGCCGTATGCATGCTAATATGGGAGACGGAGTTTTTGATTGATTTTTGTTAAGGACCACATAAACGGTTGATGGGACTGGGTGGAGTAGACTTATGCATATAATTTTCATTCAGAAAATTTGAATATAAGAGGTTGGCCTTTATGTTTGATACATAAACTACCACTATTCGTTTTCTGATAAGTATTAGATACTAATGGAATATGTACTGATACCATATGTGTTCTTGAATTAAATCTAATTTTAAATACAGTTAATAGTTTAAAACAAAGTGATTAAATTAATTTTAATTACACAGTAAATAGTTAAGTAAAACAGTAATATATGACTTGATTTTTATCATTGTAGTACACAGATCAGTAGCATCAGTATGCACATTTTATCATTGTAACTTGCAGATCAGTACACAAAATATATATTATAAATGTTCCACATTTATAAATCAGATTAGTACATCAATAGCACATTTTTACAGTAACCAGGGTAACAAAGGCTATATTATAAATGTTTCAAGAGAGTCATCCAATAGCACGACCCCAGTGTGGGCAATGGTTTTCTTTTGAAAGAGTTCCATTTAGTACATTTTTCTACTGCGTCTATCCATCGCAACTTGGGTCGTCCTCTTCGTCTTTGTCCCTGTGGCTTTGCCAAAACGTGCCTTTTACAGGGTTTAAATCGTTCATTCTAAATACATGAGCAGCCCAGATTAATTTATTGATACTATCTGGGTCTTTATAACATTTATAAATTTCTGTATTGCACCGTCTTCTCCAACAATCACTTTCCTTAACATCTTCAAGAATAGCACTTAAAATCTTCTATTTCAAATTTTCTATTAAATTTATAGCCTTAAAATCTTTATATTTCAGAGCCATAGACCAAAATGTCTAATAAGGGTTTTTATATAACAAGAATTTAGTTTTCTCTAAACTGCATATAAACTGTGATTTAACAGATTTCTTAACCATAAAAGGCCTTATTAGCAAACATAATTCTGTTTTTTATTCCAGGTAAGATATTATTATGACAATTTATTTCTGATCCTGAGTAAATTGATAAAAAAGTATAATTTAAAATATCTTAAATTTATGAATAGAGTTTTTATATCATAGTAAAAGATTTTGACTCTTAAAACTTTGAAAAACTTAAATTCCTATAATTACTATATCAATCAATACATATAATACAATCAATAAGCACTTTCTTTTATCTAAGAAAAATCTATACTTTCAAACTAACGAATTACAATAATGAAGGTGGAAGATAATAATAAGTGTTTATTCATTTTTTTTTTTTCAAAAGAAATATTTCACAGTATGCAGATTAAATTTAAATAGATTTTACTATTTAACAAATGAATAAAGTAGAATAATAAAAAGTTTTTTTAAGTCAAAAAATATATATATTTATTCTGATCATATTATATAATAATTTAAATTTAATAAATTTATTTTACTGGATAACAAAATTTTACTAATTTAATTATCTAGAAACCAGTTGTTAAATAAATTTGGCCCTTTGGGAAGATTGGAAAAATCAATTTAAGAATATTTTCATGGCACAAAGATATCCAACAAAAGTGGACAAACTTCAGCTACATAATTAAAAAAAATACCAGTTTTTCTAAAATGTTAATTCATAAAATAATGCCCCCATTCTCATAATCATTCTCATAAAGTTATTAGTTTTGTATCAAGAACTAATATAAAACTATAAACTATCATAAAAAATAAATAAATAAAATAAAAGCATTTTAATGTAAGAATTCAAATTAGAAACATATTGTTACTATAACGTAAAACTTCTATTAAATAAATATTCAAATATGTTATTGACATTAAATATGCTTTTAATATGAATTTTCACATTAAAGTGTTTTTTATTTACTTATTTATTTATTTTTTTATTATTATACAACAATTCCTTTTTAATAATGCCTTTTTTAATATACAAAGTATATATAGATTTTAAAAATCTATATTATGCAAAAGAATTTATAGGATTTTAATTATACATCAATATTTTCTATGCGTTTTTAATTTACATGCGTAAAAATTTATTTTGTAAGAAATCAGTATTTTTATAATTAAAAAGCTCTTTTAATCGTTCGTTTTTCGAATCGTTTTTATGTGTCTTATCAAATTTTTACATTAGATATATTAATATTTTTTTTTTAGTTTATATCGTAAATTTGACGAAAATATATAGAAACGATAATTTTCTTTCAATTTTACTTCATTTGAACATTCATTTTTAATGAAACTTTTTCGAACATGAAGGAAAAATAAACAACATAGAAAGAAATGTTATTCGATTTTTGTATATTTATGGCGCAAATATGCAGAACAAAAATGCATTCTTTAAAAACATTTTCTAATTTGTTTTTTTTAATTATGTTATTCATAATTTTATATCATTATCTATAATTGCCTATTATTTATTTATTATATTTTTATATAGTAATGAAAAATATAAAAAAATATAAATACAATTTATTCAATAATTTTCAAACATAAAGAACAAAACATACAGCACAGCAGACACACACACAAGATTTTTCTAGGGGAGGAATTTGTTTGGCCAAGTGGCTAGTGCCCTGACGCTCGGTACCACAGTTTTCGGGTTCGGGTTCGGCGTGGAATGGATGTTTGTAGTGGTTCAGAATCCACCATGACCGTAGAGAGTCACAGAGACCAATAAGACCATTCCCAAACTGTATAGGGACAACTCAAAAGGCATAATGATGTGATGTATTGTAGTAGTACGTACTACTTCGTAACGTTGAACAAGATTTTTCATTGGCGCAATATATCACTCATAGAATGGCAAATATTTATAATAAGAAATATATATCAGGATATATATTCCTGTTGTATTCGTCTAATGTCTCTATTGCGTTTGTCTATATAACAGTTTTCGAAATGCAATTTTAATCCACTGTCTAAAATAGGGGTGCTAGTTGACATGTTACAAAATTTACCCAAATCTATAAAATCATGTAATTTTGTTTCTGTCAATTGATCATTGATCATATTTGGAAAAGTCCATCATATTACTTTGCCTCAACTATTGATCTAAAAATGATGTACATATAGTTTTACGAAAAAATTTTCCATGGAATAGTTTGGTATTTACTGGAATGAAATTCTCTTTTTTTTTTTTTTTTTTTTACAATTGGATTTTTGAGTTGGAATACTATTAGTAGTAAATATTTTTTAATTTGATAAAAGTGCATCAGACTTTTGTAATATATAGTATTGTGATTAATAAATTTACCTTTCAATTGTCTCAGCTAATGATCTAAAAATGGCATCCTATCATTTGCGGAAAAAAATCTGCTATGGAATAGGTTGGTATTTGCTGGGATATAATTCTCTGCTTTTTTTTTTTTCAAAACTAAATTTTTGAATTAGATCAGGGGTCTCCAAATTACGGCCCGCAGGTCAAATCCGGCCACCCACTGCCATCCATCCGGCCCGCGACAGCGAATAGCTTATTGTTGCTGTAATAAGTTGGATAAAAAAATACAGAATGATAATAACTCGGTTTTATTGACTTGCTAGGTAAAGCTTAAGACAAGCATAATACGCAGAAAATTTAACTTAAGCATAACAACTAACTGGAAATTATAGATAATGGCAGAAAAATTAAAATGGTTTTGGCCCTTGGCACTTACTGGAATAAACAGTATGGCCCTAAGGCTGGAAAGTTTGGAGACCCCTGAATTATATCATTATTTGTAGTAAATTTTTTTTAAGTTGAATTTCAAAATTTTTGCTCATAGAACTAATTCGTGCAACAATTTCATGAATAAAATATAATACAACATAAAGTTTAATATCAAATTTTTGTATTAATTTGCCAGAAGAAATGCATAGCCAAACAATTTATCTAACGCTTACAATAATACTAAAGCAATTATTTGGCTCAATGAATGTAGTAATATTTCAGCATTAGGCACCGTATTTCTGTCTTTCCAACACACTATTTCTTCCAGACTGTGAAGTATGGGACAGAATAGTTCTAACATTATTGCCACTGGCTCGTGCATTTTTATCCATTTGGTAGGACATGGCTGCAGTACTTTTTTTCTTGTTAGATTCCGGGCATATTCAATTGTTGGTATGAATTCGTTTTGTATTTTGGAGTGAAAAACATAAATTTTATCAATTATGCTGAATATTTTTCACTTATATAGTATTTCCTATTACCAAATTCAAATTGTGAGATTAGTAATATACATAGAGTGCTGCAGGATAAAATTTTGAAATGATTTTCTACTTAATAAAAGTGCACGATCGTAACTGTCTATATAAAAATAATAAATCTATTTTTTAATTTTTAAGACATTCAATTACCGTATTAGACAAAGTTTGTCCTGTCGTATGATAAAATAGATACGAACTGTAAAAATTGTTTGAATATTTTATATATTTAATAATTTACATACAAAGAAAAAATTTTCAACGATATAGCACATATTTCATTGGTTAATGTAGAAAAACACGCGGAGAAATTTATGGCCTGCCCAATTTATCTTAGAATTAATTTATGAACTGTGGAAATTGTTCGAATATTTTATTTTATTTACCATTTACATACGAATTAAGAAAAATGTTCGAACGTCGATATATCACATATAGCATTAGCTAATATAAGAAAAACACGCGAAGAAATTTATAGCTTTCTCTGTCTGATGTAGAATTAGTTTATTACAAAAATATTTAAATATTTGAATAATGTATTTAATTTTGAACATTTCGATTAACAGCAATAGCCCTTTTGGCAGAGTATTGAAAATGATGTCTGAAAGCTCTATCACAGCGCCGATTATTTATATAATAAAGAATTCCCCTTTGCTTGCAATCGGCGCAATTTATATCAAAAATTTTGCAAAATCTATATGTGCTCTTAAAGCAATACCTTGATGACCATAAAGAATAATTGTCCTAGTGAGTAAAGTAGATTTCGTGCTATTTTCGATATGAGAAGTACCAACTGCATTAATCATTTCAAAGACTGATTTATTTATTTTTCATCTTTTATCACAACAAGATTTTCAAAAACTGAAAGAGAATTAATATTATATTTGTCGAATACTATTATAATATATTTCTCGTGATAGTTTCTTGGTGCTTAGAAAAATATTCTTTTGCATATTTTTAGTTGACATATATTTTTGCAACTGGAT
Source organism: Caerostris extrusa (assembly GCA_021605095.1). Lineage (NCBI taxonomy): Eukaryota > Metazoa > Arthropoda > Arachnida > Araneae > Araneidae > Caerostris > Caerostris extrusa. Next base: position 78,806 of record BPLR01011837.1, on the reverse strand, counting down.
GTCTAGTTTGTGAGCCACTTTTTCTTTCTTCAGTAAAAAAAAGCACTTTTTATAATAAAACGTATTTTCAATGCTATGATATACAATCCGATTAAATCCTTTTTTTTTTTTTTTTTAGCAGTCAAAATGTTTTGGTTTGAAGTTATTTTTTTCCTGTCCTTATTCTCTCTATAAAATGAGAAAGTTTTAAATTAATCTCATCAAAAATTTCAAACACGTTTAGAATCACAAATTTTTTTTTTTTAAATATTGTTGTACTTCAGTGTTATTTCTTGTGATATAATACAAGGATTGTAGACCACGAAATAACAGAATTAGTTATAATTAAATACAAAATAACTCATAAATTTCGTAACATTTAGGGTTTAAAGAATTACAACAAGAATTAGAAAAAGAAGATTTCTTCAGTAGCAATATCAGTATATTAATTATATTAATTAGTGATTATTAAAAACGAGATTTAACTGACAATAATTAAAAATAAATTAAATAAAAACAACTAAATAACATGAACTAAAAGTGTTAATTACTTTGAATGTGAGAAATACTATGAGAATACGAAAAATTTCACAATGTAACAATAGAAAATTATTTTGACAACAATGAAAAACTTCCCACAAAAAAAAAAAAAAAAATTATTGCGACAAGACCAAAATTTAAAAAAAAATCATATGTGAATGCCATAAAATTGACCTTAATATAAGACAGGTCGTCAAAAAAAAAAAAAAAAAAAAAATGAAGTTATCATTAAAAAGACAAGTAATATAAAAAAAAAATTTTTAATCAATTCCTACTTTTTTTTTTTCAATCTATTGCAGAAAGTGCTTTATAAATAATTTTCATTCATTTTTATTAAGTTTATCCATAAGTTAAGTTGCATATATCTACCATCTATTGGTAGATATACGCAATTAAATCTAAAAAAACTGAAATTAATTAATTAAATTTATTGAATGAATTAATATTTGAAAAAAAACTGTATTAACATCCAGTGTCATCCACTACAAGTTTAAAAAAATGTATTTGAACTTGAGCGGATGAATAAAAAGTATTTCATGAACGATTGAAAATTTGAACAAGATATATATAGGGAGAGTGTGAGCTAATAGCAGGAATTGAAAAATAAGTAACAGACCAATTTGAATCAATTATCGCCGATTGGCGACCGCTAATTTGGCCTCAAAACCAGGATTTGGAGACTTGCTTACACTTTAGCAGAAACCCCTAAGTTTAAACTGATGAACAAATTTCGCTTATTGGCTTAGGGAGAGGCTCAATCTCGCCAACCCCTTCCATCCACTTATACATGTGCAACAGAGGGCTTTTACATTATTTCAACATATCTAAAGTTCCTCAACTTAAAACTGTTTGGAGCCGCACCAAGAAGAAACGTCGAATAAATGTTATTGATGTCGAAAATAATAGAACTTCTTCATACGCAAGATAAAGGAGAAGCAAAAATATACAAAAGCTGTCTGTTCTGCTAAAAACCTTTTTAACTCATGTGGGAGTAAACCGTAATGGAGCTTAAGAGACCGAGGACTAATGGATTGGTGGGATCGAATCCTAAAAGATAAATGGAACTGTAAACCAATATGTGGCCTGTATTCTTTTTTTCCGGCTACTGGTTGAGCAAAATGTAATGATGAATAGGAATTTAATGTAGGTTAGCGCAATAAAAAGTAAAATGCAAATATAAATAATTTTGAAACTGTTATCGCCACGTAAAATGTTTTAAATATTTATTAAGTATGATCCAACGTTGCCACCTTCATTAAAAATTTTATTAAAATTCAGTCTATATTATTATCTTTCCGCATGAAAATTTTCAAATTAATGAGGGTTGAAATCGGAATATTAGAAATTTAGTATGTATAAAAATATTTAATATGTAGAATAGATTAAATATATATTAATTATGATATATATAATTAATCATGGTGAAAAAGCTTAGTTTTTCGGACAAAGATGCTTGGTTCGAAATTTGACAAGGAAATGCTGAATCAAAGTTTCCGTGTGTATATATGACAAGAAAACGCATAAAAAATTTCCAGAACGGATATCCATTCATTAGGGGCGGCTTGATGGCCAATTAGCTAGAGCTCTGGCCTTTGGTACGCAAGTTTCAGGTTCGAATCTAAATGTGGCAGGGATGTTTGTTAGCGGTTTGGAATCCACGTTAAACTGTAGGTCCCGGTCTAATTTGCCTAAAGTGTGCACAAAATGACCGTAGAGCGAAAAACTCAACCTTTCATTTGGCTCGAAGGGGTAAAATGGGGAGAGTTCAAATTACCCAGAGGCCATCCATGGAATTATTCATGCGAAACTGAGATGGTAGTAATGTGGATGAATGTAACCATGAGGCCTTCCGTGGTGATTCTGGGTAACGTTAAATCGTTATTCTGGGTAACGTTATCCAGCATTCGAGAGCAATACAAATTTTAATCTTCATATATCTGAACAGCTAAACGTTGATTTTGTTAAAAAAAAAATTGTTGTAAATAATTTACTTTATTACAAAAATTTCAATATTGATCGTACTAAAAATGCATATTTTTGTTATTTTTGATTAAAAATATAAGGAATTCAGAGAAAAACATAGATATAATTTATATTTATATGAAAAGCCTTACTATACTATTACTTTTTTATAATTTACAAGCTTTAATTTATAAATATTTTTTATCAAAGAAAAACTATCCTATTCGAAGTCCAGATTAAAGCGCACAGGTAGAATGCGCGAGGGTCGAGGATCGAAACCACTTAGGCATTGTTGTAGTCACTGTTTTCAGAAAAGAGGAGATTCGATGGCGATTATGACACTACGTGTAAAAGCGTCTCTTACAATAAGTCCAGTTGGGATTTCTCTCATTAGCCACCAAATGAGAGTAGTTACCCCTAAAAGTCGTCTCGGAAATCTGAAAGACACTGCACCCCCCCATCATCACCTGTCGATGGACCGACGATATACATATATATATATTTCCCACTGATATTAAACAAAGAATAAAACTGTGTAGATTTTAGTTACAATAAAATAGTTGTGCGTTTTAACGGGGTGTTTCAATGGTGGTCTTTTTAGAGCTTTCATATCAGAATACATTTCTAGATTATGTATTATTTTTTTTCTAATTGACAGAATATCATACGTTTTAATTTCTTGCTTGGTAATTGAAAAGTCAATTAGAAAATAATAAATAAGCATAAATATTACTTTGAGAACAAATTATTCATCATTGAATAGGCATATTTAAAAAAAAAAAAATGATATTTTTCGTAAAGCACTGAAGTCATTCATCTGCTGTTTCGTAGCAGTTCAACAACAAAACAGCAACAATTTAGTAGCAAAATATATTATAAGATATGCAGCAGTATCTGTTTGCACTCTAATGCTGCAGAAGCATTAAAGAAATCGTTATCAAACAGCTAGGTACTTTTTAAATCCCCATGTAAACTCTTTATACAAGTAACTTAAAAAAGAACTCTGCTAATGCACCGCACTATGTTAAACAGTTGGATACATTCTACTGGAAGATAAAATCGATTTTTGAAAGATAAAAAAGTCACATATAACAACAGCTATGTGTAACTGAAAACTGGCTTTTTATATTGAAAGCAGTTTCTTCTAATATTTTTAGGAAGATAAATTTTTTTTGTTCCTTCTAATAAAACAGAATATTTAAAATAGCATTAACTTATAAATAGGAAACATTATCTCGAATGATTCAATCTAACGACCTCTTCGGAAAGAAATTTGATGATGGTGAACAAACAGATTTTTATATTTATGGCTTGCAAATTTATAGTTCTTCAATTAAAAAGCAACATTACCTAAACTTAATTCAAATATATATTTAAAACATTGAGCATTTCTTCTTCTTCATATGGCCAAGGCCATTCTGCCTACTGGCAGATTTCAAGACAGGAAATGTTTTCTTTTTACGAGGTATGATTTCCAGTCCTACTTCCAACGTCCTTACAGTCATAAGAGACCTGGGGTGTAGCACACTGGCTCTAGGTACCACTGGTTACGGGTTCGAATCCCGGTGGTACCATGGATGTTTGTAGCGGTTCAGAATCCACTTTAAGCCGTAGGTCCTGGTCTCATATGACCTTAGACCGCCACAGAGCCCAATCAGACTTTCGCCCACATACATCATTCCCAAACTGTAAAGGACTCAGTACTAGGCACAGCCACGTGGTGTGGTTTAGTAGTAGTAGTCATAAGAGACCAGGACCTACAACTAAAAGAGGTGGTACAAACAGAGGTGGTATTCACTATAAACTGCCATGACACTGCTGGTACTTGAACCTTATACCCGGGGCACCGAACGCTAGTCACTCGATCAATCAGGCCTACATTGAGTACTACTGGAAGTAAATCTGTAGCACAGTAAACATACAAAACTGAATAATATTTCTTATATTTTAGGAAAGTAATAACCTACGAAAAATGAAAAAATAAATGGATTTAAAAAAGTAAGAAAAATGTTCATTTTTTAAATTACGTATGTACAGCAATCAAATAAAAAGAGATACCTTAAAGTTTTATTTCCATTCTTAAATATTTTGACTTTTCCCAGCTAAAAATATTCACACATTTTTTTTTAAATTTTTATTTTCAAGAAATACTTTTAAAAATCATCTTCCTTAAAATTTCATCTAAAGAAATTTTTGAAATTTTCAAAAACCGCAAAATTCTGCAGGTAATCCAATTTTTAGAAAAAAAATATTTTCCTGAATGCATCTCATTTAAAATATTTTCTGCTTGGTAAACTTGTCGTCATAAAAATATTTTATCTAACATTTTTAATGCCTTTTTTAGATTTCAATTAATCACTGAACTCTTAAATTAAGTATTTTTCCAAATATTTTTCTTAGGCTGCTGGAATTAAATTCTTCAATGATAAAAAAAAAAAAAAAAAAATTCTAATAGCAAAAAAAAAAAATGTTCTTTAGTGCCTCTAACAAGTAGTTACCGGAACCAAATACTTTCAAAAGAAGTTTAAAAACTTCTTTGAAAGTTCATTCAGAGAAAAAATTCATTTCAAAAATTCATTTGAAGAAAGTTTCATTTGTAGAGGCACGCAAAGGCCATATTTTCGAGATTATATCGCTGTCTTTCAGGGGTTTTTTCATGTTGCTATTATAATATATCAATTTAAAAATGACTTGAAAATATTTGAAAACAAAAAGTTTTAAATAACTATTAAAACATTTAACTGTAATTCAATCTAATTTATTCATTTGCATTTCTTCTTTAATATTTTTGCATTTTCAGAAAATATCTATATGTTAGGTTATTATTACTCTTCTATTATACGGTTAGTTAATAACACATTATATTTTACTGCTGATAAATCTGACAAGAAACGCCGAACCAAAAGATCATAAACATATGCTATGGAGCTAGATGCTTATACTAGGTTTGGCTTGGTTTGCCGCTCTACGGTCATTTTTTGCACGTTGTAAGCTAATAAGATAAGGACTTACAATTTAACGTAGAATTCGAACCACTAACAAACACCTATGCCATAGCCAGGAATCGAACCTGAAGCACAAAAGGTCAATTGGTCATGAGGCAGCGTTTACGCCAAGATATGCATAATAAAACTTTAAAACAGCAAGTGTTATGAAAAAAATTTTTTTTTTTCGTGTATCATAATTAGTCTAATCCCCCCATACATTCCTCGTTGTCACCATCATGTGGATTTTAAGTACGTTATCAAAATCGCTTTCTAAACGCATGCGCAATAGTGCAATATTACCAATATGCATGGGCAATAAACACAGGCCAAAACATATACCACTCTAGATGGTGTTTGTTTGTTGGTTGGCCTAATTAGAATTTCAACAAAAGATGAATTTCTGGAAGCGTTAATATCCAAGCCACCAATGAACGTGATAAATATGTAGGTTGGAATGTTCTCCCTTCGGTCAGAAGGACTATTAGGAGGGAAATATGATTCCCCCTCAATTATTAATCGAGCGTATTTTGATTAAAACTGAGGTGCAGATTGGGGCTGCAATGTGGCAAGTCCCCTATGGTATATCCTATAAAACTGAATCTGTCACCTATCTACTGTTCTAGTCGCAAATGAACGTAGATAAAAAGTGTGGTATTTGAAAATGCAGCATCAGTCTATTCTCTTTGATATATATATATGAAAATAACCCAATTGAAAATCAAGAGTAACACATTTCAGGTATTAAGAATATAGATATTATAAAATGAAACATTTCTTTTTAAATTATTATAAAACAGGTTTATAAAAATGTCTCTTAAATAACTTGAATGCAATGTTTTTTATTAAAATATAACTAAAAAAAAAAAAACAATATAGAAAATTTTCTTAGTATAGCGGTATATTAACTTGTTATTCATAATCAAAACATTTAAATGTTATCCTGTAAATAGTGAAAATAAATATATTATATTAAATAATTTCTTATTAAATAAGTTCTTATAATAAAAAATAATTTATATAATATTCAGGATCTTTCTTTTTTATTTTGAAAGTTTTGAAGTTAAAAATTATATTATTTTAAAATGGCTTTTAAATAGGCTTTATCTACACGTCTAAAATAAAATGCTACTGTAAATATAAGGACAGAAATTTATTTAGTTAAGAATTAAAGTTCAAAATATAATATTTATAAATATGAAACACTAATAAATATAATTACCTTTTAATATTGATAATAATGATAAATTAAACATTATTTGTTACGAAATATAAACATGAATACCTTTTACATTTTTCATGCAAACATTATTTATTATAAATATTAATTTTAAAAGACAATCCACTAATAAATAGGCTTAAATAATTCATAAATATTATTATAAAATGCCAATGCCTAACTACAAACACTTATGCGTTAATTCATGCAAACAATAATCATTAACAGAACAGTATATTGTTATTAATAATATATATATGTATCTCCTTTATTATATTTCCATTAAATATAATGGCATTTTATTAAATGATAATAATTATCACCAATTTTGTGCAAAATTATCATTATTATTGTTATATTCCTTAAATTTAAAGAATTAAAAGATAAATAAAATCTAATATATAAAACAGTTTATGAATATGAAAAGTCTCATAAAAAAAACTGTTTTTAAAATTAAATGATAGTCCATTTATTAAATCTGAATACCTAAATAGATGTTGATTTTTGCGGTCTGTAACATGTGTAAATATTATTCATCATAAATTATCATAATAAATAGTAATAAGCTTAAAAGCCTATCTTTTTAAAATTAAAGTCGATTAAAAATGAAATTAGAAGTGCTTGTAATTACAAGCTTTCTAGCATAAAAAAAAAATCAACAAAAGATAGGATCAGAACTGGCGATTTAGTAAGTTTCAATAAGTAATCAACTGTTCATTGTTACGAACTCAACCATGTAAACATTAATTATCGGACATCATTCATTAAATATTCCCTAAATTCCTTCATTTAACACAGGCCCCCAAATACCAAACACACTTTAAATCCCTTCATAAAACTTCTTTCATGTTGGTTTTCCCCTATCTAATTTACAACGTCGGGGAAAATTTAATTTGCTTTTAATCCCGTAACCATGGTAACAACTGTGTAAGGTATTACGATTTGGGGAAAAGAGTCTTTTGAATATAAGCTTTAGAAGAAAGAAAAAAACAACAATGAAAGTAAAAACGTTTTGCTTTTTCATTCTTTTACTCAATCTTTCACAGTCCCTACCGTTTAATTAAAAGCATATCAAATTGAATTTTATTGAACTGTGTTTTTTTAATTCTGAGAAAAAGATATTCCAGTAAAAACATAGTTGGTAAAATGGCTATTTATTTGTCAGATTTCTGCTTCGCACAGCTTGAAGTTTTTAACTTAATACTGGGATCTTTAATCGATTCATTAAAAAACTGTCAAAAGAAAACTTTATTTATGACTTTTTTTGTGTGTGCAAAGAAAACAGTTATCTGGAATATCAAAATTTCGTTTATTAAACCGACGTTGGATTAATATCAGATTTATGAGTTTTCTGTACGCAAGGAATTACTGAAAAATAAAACTTCTTAATATCAGAGTATGTTGTTGATTTAGTTTTTGCAAAATGTTTCTTCTTCTTTTTTGATTTGAGTTGAATGATTTATTTCTTGCAGACTAGTGTAATAACTTCGTCTGGAACATTTCAAATCAATTTGTGCCAAGATGGAATTATTGTTTTTATGTAGGTTTTAATAATATTTATAAGGGAGATAACAACATAATAATGACCGATTGAATTTATTCCCATATACTTTAGGAAACCTGCCTTGAAAAACATTGATGGTTATTTTTAAAGCTCTAAACATCTATTGTTCAATATTTGGTAAATAAATTTATTAAAACATTCAAATGATTTGCACATTAAGGGAAAGATGTTGTTTTCTTATCCCACTTCGTCGACAGCAACATCAAGTTCATATCCATGAACCCGTGACCATGATAAAGGGTAAAAATGCAGCTTCTTTTTTGTCCTTAACATTGCTGCACAAACACAAAAAGCACCCAAAGGGAGACGTGTGACTTTACCCCACCAAGTTACCCCCCTTCGAGCACCGGGTACCCATGTTAATAGCCATTAACATTTTATAAATGATACTATTTATCACTAATTTTGAACAAAAAGTTTTATTATTATGTTCATTAAATTAAAGTATGAAAAAGTAAATAAAATCTAACATATAAAATATTTATGAATTTGAAAACCTTTAATAACTGTAGCCTTTAATAAACCTTTAAAACCTTTAATTTGAAAACTTTTAATAATTGTTTTTTTAAGATTAAAAGATACTCCGTTTATTAAATCTGAATATACCTAAACAGATGTTGATTTTTACAGGCTGTTACATGTGCAAATATTATTTATAATAAATTATCACAACAAATAATAATAAGCTTAAAAGCCCATATTTTTATTATTAAAGGCGATTAAAAATGAAATTAAAAGCCCCTACTTTTTAGGACATAAAAACTCAACAAAAGATAAGATCAGAACTGCCGATTTAGTTAGTTAGGCGAAGTTTCAATAAGTAATCAACTGTTCATTGTTACGAACTCCACCATGTAAACTTTAATTATCGGACATGATTCATTAAATATTCCCTAAATTCCTTCATTTAACACAGGCCCCCAATTACCAAACACACTCTAAATCCCTTCATAAAACTTCTTTCATGTTGGTTTTCCCCCTATCTAATTTACAACGTCGGGGAAAATTTAATTTGCTTTTAATCCCGTAACCATGGTAACAACTGTGTAAGGTATTACGATTTGGGGAAAAGAGTCTTTTGTATATAAGCTTTGAAAGGAAAAAACAACAATGAAAGTAAAAACGTTTTGCTTTTTCATTCTTTTACTCAATCTTTCACAGTCCCCACCGTTTAATTAAAAGCATATCAAATTGAATTTTATTGAACTGTGCTGTTTTTTTTTTATTCTAAGAAAAGATTGAGTGATACTGCAGGAAAAACATCGGTGGTAAAATAACTATTTATTTGTCAGATTTCTGCTTCGCACAGCTTGAAGTTTTTTAACTTAATTTTCCAAGCTTTAATCGATTCATTAAAAAACTGTCAAAAGAAAACTTTATTTATGATTTTTTTCTGAAAGAAAACAGTTATCTGCAATATCAAAATCACGTTTATTAAACCGACTTTGGTATTAGTACAAGATTTATGAGTTTTCTGTAAGTAAAAGAATTATGGAAAAATAAATCTTCTTAATATCCGAGTGTGTTGTTGAATTAGTTTGCAAAATTTTGATTTAATTTTTTATTTGTGTTGAAGGATTTATTTCTTGCAGACTTGTGTAATAACTTAGTCTGGAACATTTCAAATTAATTTGGGCCAACATGGAATTATTGTTTTCACGTAGGGCTTAATAATATTAAAAATGAGTTAACAACATAATAATGACTAATTGAATTTATTCTAATATATTTCAGGAACTCTGCCTTAAAAACGTGGATGGTTATTTTATAAATATAAGACACTAATAAGTTTAATTTCCTTTTAATATGAGATAATAGAAAGATTAATTAAATATTATTTGTTACGAGATTATTTGTTACGCATTCTACACGTAAACATTATTTATTATAGATATTAACACAATCTATTAACAAACTGCCTTAATTACTTCATAAATATCATAATAAAATACCAATGCCTTAGTATGCATTTTGCGTTAATTCATGCAAACAATAATTATTAACAGAAGAATATGTTATTATTAAATATATATATATATCCCCTTTATTACATTTCGATAAAATATAACGACATATTATTAAATGGTAATATTTATCACACATTTCGTACAATATTAATATTATTATATTCATTAAATGTAAAGAATTAAAAGGTAAAAAAAAATCTTGCATATAAAACTGTATATGAATATAAAAATTGTTTTTTTTTAGGATTAAAAGATACTCCTTTTATTAAATCTGAATACTTACATAGATGTTGATTATTAGGAGCTCTAACACATAAATATTAATTAGGGTGTAAATGTTATTTATAATAAATTATCATAATGAATAGTAATATGCTTAGAAGCCAATCTTTTATTATTAAATGCGATTAAAAATGAAATTAGAAGTGCTTGTAATTACAAGCTTTCTAGCATAAAAAATCAACAAAAGATAGGATCAGAACTGGCGATTTAGTAAGTTTCAATAAGTAATCAACTGTTCATTGTTAGAACTCAACCATGTAAACATTAATTATCGGGCATCATTCATTAAATATTCCCTAAATTCTTTCATTTAACACAGGCCCCCAATTACCAAACACACTCTAAATCCCTTCATAAAACTTCTTTCATGTTGGTTTTCCCCTATCTAATTTACAACGTCGGGGAAAATTTAATTTGCTTTTAATCCCGTAACCATGGTAACAACTGTGTAAGGTATTACGATTTGGGGAAAAGAGTCTTTTGAATATAAGCTTTAGAAGAATGAAAGTAAAAACGTTTTTGCTTTTTCATTCTTTTACTCAATCTTTCACAGTCCCTACCGTTTAATTAAAAGCATATCAAATTGAATTTTATTGAACTGAAAAGATTTTTTTTTATTCTAAGAAAAGATTGAGTGGTACTTCAGGAAAAACATGGATGGTAAAATAGCTATTTATTTGTCAGATTTCTGCTTCGCGCAGCTTAAGGTTTTTCAACTTAATATTGGGAGCTTTAATCGATTCATTGAAAAAATGTCAAAAGAAAACTTTATTTATGACTTTTTTCTGGAAAGAAAACAGTTATCTGGAATATCAAAATCACGTTTATTAAACCGACTTTGGGTTAATATTAGATTTATGAGTTTTCTTTAAGTAAAGGAATTATGGAAAAATAAATCTTCTTAATATCTGAGTATGTTGTTGATTTAGTTTGCAAAATTTGGATTCATTTTTTTAAATTTGTGTTGAAAGATTTATTTCTTGCAGACATGTGTAATAACTTCGTCTGGAACATTTCAAATAAATTTGGGCCGACATGGAATTATTGTTTTTGTGTAGTTAAAATAATATTGAAAAATGAGTTAACAGCATAATCACTGATTCAATTTATTTCAATATACTTAAGTCTGGCTTAAAAGCACTGATTGTTATTTTTTAAGCTTTAACAATCTATTGCTTAATATGTTGGAAAATAAAATTATTGAAACATCCAAATGGCTTGCATAGTGAAGATATGGTTTCTGTATATGTTGTTGTATCTCAATGGTAGAGAGCAACATCTTGATCAAGTCCATGAACCTGTTGTCATGGAATAGGCTAACAAATGCAGCTTTTTTGTCATTATCCTTGCTGCACAAAGACATGGAACATTTTACCCCCCCCGATCATACCCCCCGAGCACCGTGAGCCCACTTAGTCGTCCTTTACGACATGCATGGGTTACAGTGGGGCTATTCTAACCAGGACCCACACGGGGAGTGAAAGATTTATATTTAATTTATACTTTGAATTTATCGTATATATATAATATGAATATATTATATATGATAGATACAATTATAAATAATGGAAATAAAGTTTGTAAATTCAAACTGCATTTCAAGGTATAATTTTCTTTTTCTATATTGACTTGAAGATCTTTTTTTTTTTTTCATACTAAAATACTTAAAAAAAAATTTTTTTTTTTTCATTTTTGTATCTAATTTTTTTTTTTATTTAAGATCATATTTTTATTTTAAAATTTTATTCTTTATTCTTTTATCATTTATTTACTAAAAATCATTTTTATATTAAAAAAAAATATTAACTTGATCACTTTTTACTTAATAAAATATAAACTTTTTTAGAAAATAAAATTAATTATTTCATAATAACAAAGAATAATAGAAAATAATTTCCCAAAAAACTGTTTTCCTTTTTTTAAAAAAAATAATATTGGTAGTAAAAATAAAGATAATATGTTTTTAAATTAATAATTCTGAGAACATTTACAATAATCATAAAAAAGTACTGACTTTAAAAACTGTTTGTATTAAACTTCAATTATCAATTATATACCATATTTCTCTTTCTTCTTTTTCCCAAACTATAACAGAATCGGTTTGTTTCTTCATAGGCGCCTATGTTTAGAAATCATCAGTCAATACTGAGTCAGTTGCACCCAAAAACCGGAGAATCCATAGGGAGACAGTCCTCGATAGACAGTTATTTCCGGTTTGTCTAAAAAGGAGAACTCATTTCCTTTGAAACCCCTCAAATGTGTTCAATCAGAAGTTTCAAAGTTTCTGTTGGATCAGAAGTTATCGACAATTCCTTGTGATTGCATGCTTAATTTTCTAACTAATAAAAAAACATTGTAATTCACAACAATTCAAACAAACAATTGAAATTTTCATATTAAAATTTTTTATTTATTCTATGAGTTTTCTTCGCAATATTGGGAGGATCTATACAGAACAGAATTGCAATATAAAAAAATAAATTGAAATGCATAAACACGAGAAATTCTGCAATTGAAAGGTTTGAAAAATATCATCCTGACAATGTATTAACTAGATACATACACCAGCAACGATAGAACAGCAGCTGAATTTTATAGTATTAAAGCTGATACCTATTCTATGATATTTCTTTTCAATACACAACAGAAAAATTCTGAATAGAATAATTTACAACAAAATAATCGTTACATGACAGAATTTCAGTACAAAAAATGTATTGAAATGCATAAACAAGAGAAATTCTGACTCTGAAATTCTCTCTGAAACTCAAAACCTGATACCTACTCTATGAAATTGCTATTCAATACAGAAAAGTTAAATTCCAAATAGAATAATTTAGAAAAAAAGTACTGAAATGTATAAACAAAAGAAATGCTACATTAAAAAGCTTTTTAAAAATAATATCCTAACAAAGTATTCACTAGATAAATACATCAGAAGCTAAAGAACAACAATTGAACATTCAATCTCAAAAACTTTAATTATTCTATGAGTTTACTTTTCAATACAGAAAAAATAAACTCCGAATAGAATAATTTAGAACAAAATAATCAATATAAAAGAAAATATCGTAATACATAAACAAAAGAAATGCTACAATAAAAAGTTTTTGAAACATAATATCCCGATAATTAAGCACTAGATATACACGACCATAGGACAGCAATTTAACATTCTACATTACTTTGTTCTATGAGTTTTCTTTTTCAATACAGAGAAGATAAATTCCGAATAGAATAATTTAAAACAAAATAATCCATACAGAAGGAAGTATCGAAATGCAGTAACAAAAGAATGCTACAATAAAAAGCTTTTAAGAATAATATCCCGACAAAGTAGTCGATAGATATATACACCAGCGACTATAGAACAACAGTTGAACTTTTTACCTCAAAAGCTGATACCTATTCTATGAGTTTTCTTTTCAATACAGGGAAGATTCTTAAAGTCTCAAAGCACGAAATCCGTCATAGTTAGGAAATATAAGTTTTGTTGCCACCAAGGTATTCTCGGCTTATTTTCTTTTAGTGGTTTTTATCCTTCTATAAAAGTTCAATGAAACGTATTTTTTGTCTCTGCTTAAAGCCTTTTGGAATTCTTCTACTGTAAAAATTTTTTTTTTTTTTTTTTTTTTTCTAAATAACTCAAAATGATATTCCTCCTATATTGCAAAGTAAAGTATTTTAAAAGTTTTTTTTGCTAGTGAAAATATTGCTCCTTCTCCTAACTTAAAAGGAAAATATTATTTCAAAAAGACTTTTGAAAACAAGAAATGAATTTCAATTTTGAAATTTAAATTCATGAATAAATTGTTATGTACGATGTTAGCTCATGTATAAATAATAAGTTATAGCTAAACGCAAAAAAAAACATTTTTTTTTTTACAGTAAAAGGATAAGTTTTACAAATATTTATTTATATAAAACCTTACTGATTTTTTCAAAATTTATAATTTTTCTATAAATTTTCGCATAGGGGAATTAAAGAAACAATTATAATACTTCTAAAACTCTCTAATTAATCTAGTTAAACATCTCTCTAGTTAATCTAGTTAAATAAAACCCTAATTAATCTGGTTAAACAACTCTCTAGTTAATATAATTAGACAAATCACTAGTTAAACAATTTTTAAAACTCTCTAATGAGAGGGAAATATCAAGCAAATGTTTGATTTTCAGAAGTGACGTACACTAAAGACACTATTTTAAATATATGACACCTTTTCAATATATAACACGAAAAAAAATGTTATTTTATACGAGTGATTTGAGGTAATATTGCTTTCAATACCGATTTTTAACACAGCTATTAAACAATTTCTCTAAATAATGTCAACAGTAATAGTTTGGTTTGTCGCTCTACGGACATCTTATGCGCACGAGGGCTAAACAGATCGGGACCTACAGTTTAAAGTGGATTCCGAACCACTACAAACATCCATGGCGCCGCCGGGACTCGAACCCGAAACCTCTGGTACCGAGCGCTAGCCACTGACCATTCAGGCCCCGCCTGCTGTAATATTGTAATAAAGTTAGGAATGAAAGAATTAATTGTTCGAAAACGTTTCGTTTGATATACTACGTGAAAAAAATTAACAAACGTTACTTAATTTATATATTACCAATAAATTAAAACTTAAAAAAATTATCTTCGACACATTTTCTTTAAATTAAAATTTTTAAACGTCTCAAAAAGGATTAAATACGACCCACTCGTAATACAATACCAGATAGCGTTCAAAAAGCTAACACTCTCGTTTAAACAGTGATTCTTACAGACAATGCTTTGCAAATGGGAAAGACTCGAAGGAGAAAACGAAAAAATAGCTTCCATAAAAATCAGCAGTTTTTGGAGCATTCCTCTATATGGTACACAAATGCTGGGAATTTACTTAAAAAGTCTTTCAAGGTAGGACTAGCAAATTTCTTCACTATGCTAGAATGATATTGATATACCAAGGTGGTATTCATCCATTGTAGAAACGTCAATGAGATTATCAAGTTTTTAATTCACATGCTAAAAATAAACATGAGTTAAAAATATTGAATAAAATATGCTCTTAGTATATTTCGATTCACCGCTTTGAATAAAGGAATGATTCGGTGGAAAAAGGGTCTCATATCGGGAAGATGCAATTTCGTAAATTTTCCTCTATATGATACACACATGCTGGGAATTTGATCTACAAAATCCTTGATACATGTTGATGTATGGAATGTTGATGCCACATGTTAATACATTTGATATACGGAATATTGATACATTTGATATACGGAATGTTGATACATTTGATATACGGAATGTTGATGCCACATGTTGATACACAGAATGTTGATACCACATGTTGATATACCGAATGTTGATATATGTTAATATATCGAATGTTGATAAATGTTAATGCCATATGTTGATATACGTTAATACCACATGTTGATATATCGAATGTTGATACATGTTGTTGCCACATGTTGATATACAGAATGTTGATACATGTTAATACCACATGTTGATATACCGAATTTTGATACATTTTAATATCATATGTTGATAAACCGAATGTAGATATACATTGAAGAGCCAAAACATTATGACCACCTGTCAATAACGAGTTGACCCACCTTTGGCGCGCAACACAGCTTCAACCCACCTTGGCATGGATGCCACAAGTCCTTGGTAGATGGCCGGAGACAGATTGTACCAGATGTTTAAGCAGCGGTCACGCAAATCCGAGATATTGCGAATTGGTGGTCTGAGCTGCAGTCCCGGGACATCCCAAATGTGTTCTATCGGATTGCGATCCGGTGAGTTAGGCGGCCAGGACATTAACTGGAATTCAGCATCATGTTCCTGGAACCACTCCAACACAATTTTAGCCTTGTGACAAGGGGCGTTGTCCTGTTGGAACATTCCATTTCCAGCTGGAAAAAACAGAGGCCATGTAAGGGTGCAAGTGGTCCGCAATGATGTTCAGAAACCCTGTAGCCTTCATGGTCTGTTCTACCACAACCACGGGTCCCAGAGACGAAGCCCAAAGAACATTCCCCAAAGCATAATACCGCCACCACCGGCCTGTGTATGACGTACTGTACATTGAGGGAGCAACTGTTCGCCTGGAAGACGGCGTATCCCGACACGGCCATCGGAGTGATGAATGACAAACCGTGATTCATCTGAACAGGCAACTCTCTGCCATTCATCCATGGACCTGTTACGATGGTCCCGGGCCCAGCGCAGGCGCAGTTGGCGATGACGCTTGGTCAGCAAAGGCACACGAGTGGGACGTTTGCTGATGCGTAGCCCCATGTCCAACAGTGTCCACTGAACAATGTGCTCCCATATTATTCTACTTGGCCCTGCATTGTGTTGGGCTGTCAGCTGAGCCACTGTCTGGCCCCGGTTTTTTGCTTCACCATGCGAGACAGTCTCCGACGACTTTTTTTCTTTTGATAGCGTGTAGACGTCCAACACCATGTCGTCTACTGCTGGTTTCACCGTCATTCCTCCACTTTGCATAAGTACTAACAACTGTAGATCGCGAACAACCCCGAGTCGTGCAGTTTCGAAATACTTGTTCGAGCCTTCGAGCCATCACAATCTGCCCTCTATCAAAGTCGCTTAGATCCGCAGCCTTTCCCATCACACACAGAAGTAAGTGAAAGAATGATTCTTGAGACTCTACAGCAGCAGTTAAATACCACTTCCACCTGATCACGTGCCTTCCACGTCATCCAGGCGAGTTCATTGCAAAATATAGGGTAGTCATTATGTTTTGGCTCTTGAGTGTATGTTATTACTACATGTTAATATATCGAATGTTGATATATATACCAATGATAATATACCTAATGTTCATACCTGCAATACCACATGTTGATATACCGAATGTTGATACGTGCCACACACAGTACCTACATAGTACAGAAACCCATGTAGATGAATAATCGATTATAAAAAGTTAATAAGTTAAAAGAGCTTTTAATAACTGCAGATTATGCCTAGGCGTCACAAATGACAAAATTGTAATTGAAACGATTTTTTAAGGAATAACATCAGAACTTTCTTTTGACCTTTATTTTATTTCACTTAAAAGAAATGGGACAGAAATAGATAAGAAAAAAAAAAAGACAGCAGCTGCTGGAGTTACTTTTTTGATTAAATTTATTTTTACTTAGCAAGAAGAAACTTGAAAGCCGGCATTATCCTCCTTAAACCTTGTTTTCCACTTTCAAAAATCACTCTGTCCCGTCGCGATCACCCTGACTGGCGAACTGCCACTCCGGGAAAACACCAAAGCCGAGTTTTGTCCCGCTTAAATTTCCATCAGTTACCGGCTGACAGACATTAGCTTCTGCCGATGACACGAAGACAGATTAGGGGCTCGTAATCTCAAAAGTCAATAAAGTGATGAGGAGATGATTTTCTGAGGGGTATCAGAAGAAGGAAAAGGCATTTTAATTCAGATCAGGCTGGATATGGACCAAAATGAATATATATATATATATATATATATTGCATATATATTTTATTTATTTATTTATTTATACGTCTACATAAAATGATTTATTTTCAAATTTATTTTATTTATTTATACCTCTACTTCATAAATTATATTATTAGTTAATATAAGTGTCTTAATCTTTTATAATACAATTTATAACATGGTATTTTATTTGATCAACATTCGGTATATCAATATGTATCAGCATTCGGTATATAAACAGGTGGATCAACATCGAATATTTTATTATATTAGTGAAATAAATACTTCATTATAATTATTATGCTATATTAGTTAAAAAAGTATCTCATTGAACTTTTTATAATAGATTATTCAATGCATCAACATATGGTATTAAAATGTAAGTGCCTATAAACACGTGGATCAACATCGACTTTTATTTATAAATAAATACTTCATTATAATTATTATGCTATATTAGTTAAAATAAGTATCTTATTGAACTTTTTTTAATAGATTATTCAATGCATCAACATATGGTATTAACATGTATCAGCATTCGGTATATAAACACGTGGATCAACATCGAAAATTTTATTATGTTAGTGAAATAAATACTTCATTATAATTATTATGCTATATTAGTTAAAATAAGTATCTTATTGAACTTTTTTTAATAGATTATTCAATGCATCAACATATGGTATTAACATGTATCAGCATTCGGTATATAAACACGTGGATCAACATCGAAAATTTTATTATGTTAAATGAAATAAATACTTCATTATAATTATTATGCTATATTAGTTAAAAAAAAGTATCTCATTGAACTTTTTTATAATAGATTATTCAATGCATCAACATATGGTATTAACATGTATCAGCATTCGGTATATAAACACGTGGATCAACATCGAAAATTTTATTATGTTAGTGAAATAAATTAATTATTATGCTATATTAGTTAAAATAAGTATCTTATTGAACTTTTTTTAATAGATTATTCAATGCATCAACATATGGTATTAACATGTATCAGCATTCGGTATATAAACACGTGGATCAACATCGAAAATTTTATTATATTAGTGAAATAAATACTTCATTATAATTATTATGCTATATTAGTTAAAATAAGTATCTTATTGAACTTTTTTTTTTTAATAGATTATTTAATGCATCAACATATGGTATTAACATGTATCAGCATTCGGTATATAAACACGTGGATCAACATCAAAAATTGTATTATGTTAGTGAAATAAATACTTCATTATAATTATTATGCTATATTAGTTAAAATAAGTATCTTATTGAACTTTTTATAATAGATTATTCAATGCATCAACATATGGTATTAACATGTATCAATATTTGGTATATCAGCATTTATCAGCATTCGTTGTATAAACATGCGGATCAATAGCAAGTATTTTATTATATTAGAGAAATAAGCTCTTCATTATAAGTATTATATTATATTAGATTAAATATATTATTGACTTTTTTACAATAGATTATTCCGTGTATCAACATATGATATTAATATGTATCAATATTCTGTATATCAACATACTTCAACATTCGATGTTTAATCATGGGGATCTACATCAAGTATTTTATTACATTAGTGAAATAAGTACTTCATTAAAAGTATTACTTATATTTTATTCGTACAGCCGACTCAACATTGACTTAGCAATTAAAAGGTGAAAGGTGGCTTCTGTGGAACATGCTATGAAAAACATAATTATGGTTCAGCTTTTCAATTTGTCTAAGTAAAATTGTCGTTTGATATCAAATGATGATTATCTGACCATTAGAAGTGAAATATATACCAAATTCAACGTTACCTAAGTCCTTAATATGAGAGCCTGTTATATTTTATCTACATTTTACGATCACAATTTGGAACACATATAGTAAGAAGAAGCATCTGTGAAATTTTCCATTCATCTCTTATTCTCCTCCAGCTAAAAGAAAATATTTTCCAGTCTGCAGATTTATTGTTTACATTTCCGGTAGAGACCAAAAATTTCTGCTTGGTTTTGTTTGTGGAATTTATAAACCACAAATCTTAAACCATTCTTAAACTTTTTTTGCTTACAGTAAAACCAGTTCCTTAATTAAAACTTATAGTAAATCTCTTGTTTTTTTTCTTTAGTGGTCTTAGAAACATTTTTGTTCCATAGAAATTTTTTCAAAAGTTTTAAAATTGCAATTGAAATAATTAAACTACATTAACATAGATTAATTTAAAATACATAATTATAATAAATACATTATTTTAATTATTTAATTATTATATTTAAGATAAAAATTTGCATTAAATACCTATCTATTTTATTTTTTACAAATTCATAATTTTAACAAAAAAGGCTATTAATCCTCTATTAAACATTTTAAAAATTCCTGTTTTACTTTTTTTTTCCATGTTTTCGTCTTAATCCTTTAATTATTAATTGATAGTTAAAAAATTTTGTGAGTATTTATTTAAATACTTTTATTTTGTGAGTATTTAATTTAAAATACATAACTGTAGAAAATAAGTTATTTTAATTATTTTATTATTATATTCGAGATAAAAATTTGCATTAAATGCCTTTCTATTATTATTTTTTTTTTTACAATTTCAAAATTTTATTAAAACATTCATTAATCCTCTATTAAACATTTTAGAAATTTTTGTTTTACTTTTCCTTTGTTTCCGTTTTATTCTTTAATTTTGTGAGTATTTACATTGGTTAATGGTTCAGATTTATTTTTATGCATGTTTTAAAGAAGAAGAAATATAGAAATTACACGCAGAAAGCATCTATAATTACAAAATTAAAGAGGCCTTCTGAAGAATTTAAAATTTGTTTTTTTTAAGATTAAAAGGAAATATGCTTAATTTTCTTAACAGAAATAGTTTACAGATATCCTTTCTGATAAAAGAAACAAATTAAATTTCAATTGTTATGAAGATTTTAAAGAAAAAAAATTTTTGGTAACGAAAACATTAAATGGCATTCTCATAAAAAGTTCTGAATCCTGCGTAAAAACACAAAGAAAAAAATCTAACACGACTCGTGGCTGAGTGGGAACGCTCGCCCTCTGGTGAGCATTAGGGTGGAGGTTCAATCCGCTAGTGGCATTATTGTACTGTTTCAAAAATCGAGGAGACTCGATGGCGTTTGGGTTGTTCAGCATTTTGCCTCGTCAGTTGGGCTAAACTACACCACACCACATCACTGTGCCTAGAGCTGAGTTTTACAGTTTGGGAATGATGCAGGTGAGAGAAATCTGGCTGGGCTTCGTGACGCTCTTATAGTCATATGAGACTGGGACCTATGGCTTAAAGTGGATTCCGAACATTACAAACTTCCATGGCAACAGGGACTCGAAAACGAAACGTGTGTCCCCTAACGCCAGAGTTCTAGCCTTTTAGTCATTAGTCAAATCTGCTGGTGGGTATATATTTTCCGGGCTTTCACTCATACGATACGCAAATGCGAGGTAGTTACCCTAAAACTCTTCCTTCTTCAGCTTCTTCGCGGCCAAGTCAGACGACTAACTACGTGTGCCAAGTTCACAACAGAAACTGAAGTTCACAACTTCACAACCATCACAACAGAAACAGAACCTTTCCCTCCATGCACGGGTAGACAGACTACTCATGGTATGCCGTCCTGAACTGCACTAATGAGCAGTTAAACAGACATATATGGAGGATTAGACAGACATACACTCAAAAGCCAAAACATTATGACCACCTGTCAATAACGAGTTGGCCCACCTTTGGCGCGCAACACAGCTTCAACCCGCCTTAGCATGGATTAATACCACCACTTAATACCAGTTAAATACCACTTCCACCTGATCACGTGCCTTCCACGTGATCCAGGCGAGTTCATTGCAAAATGTAGGGGTGGTCATAGTGTTTTGGCTCTTGAGTGTATATATATATATATATATATATATCACCAGTTTTCATAATTCTGCGCACCCCTGCACTAGTTGTTCAGAAATAAAAATCAATGATTTTTCTTGGAGAAATATATCTCATATTAAAAAAACATATTTGTGTATTATCCAATAATTTAAGTTAATATGGCGGGCAGGTCAGACTTCTACCTGCGAGTGCTCTTCCTACAGAACTGCTCCCATCATTTTCCTCCTTCCATGAGCCACACAGATTCTTGGAATTGATCTATATGTTACTGTCTACCAATTGGGGCAAGCAAAAAGAAAAAAAAATCTTATAATTTGAAAAGAGATTAATGGTTATGACTTCAGTAAAATAAAAAAAAAAAAAAAAAGAAATAAAGGCACTTAAATTTTATTTAATGAGTATATAATTTCAAACTGATAAGTAAAAGTTTAAGAGTTTTCAGACTGGTTAAAAATCCCATGAAAAGTACTTCAGCAATTATAAATTACTATCGTTAAGAGATTCAGAAAGCAAGTGTTATTTTATCGTCCATAAAATTTCTAACAAAGAGCAAAAATTCGCCAGAGACTTTCCAACATCGCGTTGATAAAAGTATCTTTTGTTGAATTGCGCCATTTGCACGAATGGGAGCTTAAACCTAATTCAATAATACGGTTTCGAGAAATTTATGCGAGTAATTAAACGCTCGTAAAAAGCACTTTTCTTCAGCTAAAATGAATCTGATTCATAATGCATGCGAGTGAGTCTCTGAGGAGAGTTCTAGATTGAAAAATTGTCAGGAGGAGGCACTGATGCAAACATTAAGAGCTTTGGTATTGTATTGCGAATTATGAAGAATCTGAAACATTTATTGAATTGTTCTGAAATGCATGATAGAATTGTAATCGGCAAATATTTTAATGCTCTTTACGGATGGGTACACTTGAGTGTTAAAAATAATTATGCACAACTATTTTTAATATTAAGAATATTGAGAGATTCAGTGAATAATGCTTTGAAAAAGGATGTACTATGGAATATTTATATATGATGGAAATGAAACAAATAAATTAAAAATATACAGTTATGATTCGCAAAATCAGTAAAAAATAACTTAGAAAAATATTCTCAAATTGAATTTATTATTATGTGCAATAAGTTGGATGCGTATAAAAAAAGCTCAAAGATACGTATCAAATTTGGCCATATCAAAGAAAAAAAAGTAAATGAATCTCTCAATTAAAATGAATCTTATTTATAACGTACGTGTACCTGGCAGATTTCTAAATTGAAAAATAGTCAGGAGGACATGTAATGAAAAAGAAAATAAACAAATCATAAATAATAAATTATGCATAAATGTGATTTGAAATTGCTAAGAAAATATTTTTTCAATTAAAAAAATGTGTTGTTATATACAATAATTTGGAGGCAAAATTGATTATACTAAAAAAAAAAAAATAGAACTCTTTATTAAAACGAATCTACTTTATAATGCACGTAAATTTTTTGGGAAATATGTATAGTAAAAATAACAAGGATGAAGAACTGATACTAACATTCTGCACTGCTAATCAGAAATTTTCCATTAATAATAAATTATGCACAAATGTAATTTACAAAAAATTGCTAAGAAAATATTTTTTTCAATTAAAAATGTATTTATAATTATATAATATTGGGAAAAGTTGGCTGTACTAAAAAATAAATAGATGAACCATTCTATTTAAAAGGAAACTGATTTATAATGCATGTGGGTCTCTACGGAGAATTATATATTAAAAAATAATCAGTATTAAGCACTGATTCTAAACATTCAGTACTGCAAATTAGGTATTTGAAGAATCTGAAGCATTTATTGAATTGTCTTGTAATATAAGGGTTAAAATGTTAGAGAATTTCACTTCATTTACAATTTACAGAAGGATGCATTTGACTAATAAATTAATTATGCACAAGTATTTCTTCCTCTAGAAATATTAAGAGACTGAATAAGGAATGCAATGAAATAAACTTGAATAATCGAGTATTTATGCGTAATGAAATGGAATTTGAGCAAAGCTAAAAATAATTAATTTAATACAAATGTGATTTATAAAATCTGTACAAAAAATAATTTTGATAAAAACTTCTTAATAAAATTTGTTATTCTCTGCTGCTAATGCGTAGCATATTTGAATGCACTAAAATATATATTGTTTATCACTAGTCATATTAATTAATTAAAAATCTATCAGAAATTTTGATTAAATGTTTAGCAGTAATTCTTTTAGTTATAAAATAAATTTAGTTATTACCATATTTCAAAACCCAAAAGGAATGTTATTTTTTATATTTGTTTTTTAAGATTACAAGGATTAAACTTAGAGTTTGAGAAAAATAAGAATTCTTGGCACACATTTAATTACTTTCAGTTATTTAAGATATAATGCATGACAAACTTATGATGGTTTTAAAGGTTTACAAAAGACAAAACTTTTACAATTCTAATTTTACTATAACACTTTTGAAAACTATGAAAAAAAAAAACGATAAGATTTATTTACTAATATATGTATTTTTCTTACATATCTGCGCTAATTAATAATAATAACACGATTGTTTTATATATATTACAAGAAAAATAATTTAATTCCAGTTGTAACTACAAATATTTTTAAATGACTTATTTTACCTTAATTGAGACTTAAAAATCAGTAATTTATCTGGACTCATGTGTCAGTGGCAACGTGCGCCTCTGGTGAGCATTGGGGCTGAAGTTCAATATGCTGGCGGCTTTCTTGTAGACATTGTTTCAAAAGCGAAGAGCATTTGTGGTATTTGGGATGATCAGAATCTTGTCTCTTTAGTCAGACTACCTGTTGGGAGTTTTCTGGGGTTTCTCCCGTACCATAAGCAAATGCGGGGTAGTTCCCTCTAAATGTTCTCTCCTAGAAGGCACTGTTCTCCATCTACAGCGACACGGAACCAAGTCAGAGTTCTAGCTACGGGAGCTCCATCACGACAGAAGTTGCCTCCCTTTTCTCTTTTCATGAGCACACCTGGGTTTATCGACTTTGTCTAAATGTTGCTGTCATTCAACAACACGATGGTGTTGTTGTTGTTGTTGGCTCGAGATGTGTTTCGAGGTGTTGTGTCGAGATGTGACTCGAGACAACAAGACTCGATGGTATTTGTGATGTTCAGCATCACAAATACCATCGAGTTTGCTCGCATTGCATTTCGTGCCTCTTTAGTCGTAACCTGATAAAAAGTTTTCCAGGGTATTCTCCCATACGATACGCAAATGTGGGATAGTTCCCCTTAAATGTTCTCCCGTGAAGCACTGCCCTGCTTCTTCAGTGGCACGGAGCTAAGTCAAGAGTTCTACCTATAGTTGCTCTATCACGACAGAAACTGTCCCCAGAAACTGTCCTAGAAACTGTCTGACAGAAACTGTCTCACCCTTCCCTCTTTCCCTCTTTCCATTCTTATCCTACTGTCGACCAAGTAGGATAAGAAACAACAACAGCAAATGAATAATTTAAACGGCATTATTTTCTGAAATATTTTTCATATTACAATTGTGCCTCGAAGCTTTAATAATTAAGGCATGGTTGAAAATAAAAAAAAAAAATCAAAAATCCTTTAAGTTTATTATCTCTTAATTATAATGGGATAATAGATTTCAAAAAATTGCATAAAGATAAAAGACAAAATTAAGGGTAAATTTTGCATGCATTCCTTCATCAATTCATTACACAGAATAATTTATAATTTTAGACTCAAAGTAAAAGTCTTCCCTCAATGGAGTAAATTAGGCTCGGAATTTAAATTCACCTTCCATCCCTTTTGGGCCCTCATATTTCCCATTTTATCTTCCCCTGTGAAATTGGAGGAAACATATTATAATATCATAAGCTTTCCTGGGAAGATAATTAAAGCCACAAGAGGAGAGATTAACTTCATTATTTTGTGATATTTATCGAGATTTTAATTCTTTTTTTTTTTCTATGAGTATTGATTGTGCGGGTTCTCTTATTCCTAGATTAGGTAATATCTTCCATTAAGTGAAAAAAAAAAGTGGGTCTTTATCGACCTCAACAGGAAACTTGTAACAGGAAACTCGTCTCGTTTCAAGTCTCGCTTATTGGTCACAGTTCCAGTAATTATTCCGAAACTTAGCTCGTCATCGTAGTATGTGTATTATTTTAATAGGATAATTTATTGAATTTTTTTGTCTAAGCAATTTTGTATTATATTTATGAAGAAAAATGCTTTAGAATTCATTAGATAAGTAATAAAATTATTAATAAAAGTTATAAAAATAGAGATTTTGTAATTGTATGCATTTAACATGAATCTTTTATTTTGCAAATTGGTTTTGCATAAAATTTCTAACAATTTATATGATAAATTGTTTTGATTTAAGAGATAGAATGTTTTCCACAATAAATTATTTGAATAATAATAATAATGAGATTTTTTGTTGCCATACATTTAAATAATCATTCAAATGCGCAACATTTATGTATGCCTGTTAACTTACACTAAAATTTTAAATAAATTTTCCATGAAATTATAATTTTTCCTAAAAATGCATTTTTTTCCTGGAAAAAAATATATTTCCCTTTAACTCATGAATAATCATAAAAAGATATATTTAATAACACTCAAATTCTCTATAAATAACACAACATATTTCTGTGTATTATTTAATATATAATTTTTAAATGGTACATAAATTTGTAATGATACAACAAATTTTGTACCATTTTTTCCTATAAAATTTAACAAAAATATCCAGTTACTTTTAATTTTCCTTTAATAGGAAATGTCTTTTCTTTTAATTCACTAATAATAATAAAAATATATATTTAATAACATTTAATTTCACTTATAAATAATATAACATATTTATATCATCTGATATACTATCCTATATACTTTACTATAATATTGAAAGACCTGATGGCCAATTGGCTAGCTTTCTGGCTTTTGGTATCACAGGTTTCAAGTTCGAATCCTGGTTGTGGCATGGATGAGGGTTATTGGTTCGGAATCCACGTTAGACAGGATCCTGATGGCCTACTGGCTAATGTTCTGGCCCCTCATTAGCACAGATTTCAGGTTCGAGTTCCGGCGTTTCGGAACCACTTTAAGCCGTAGGTCCCTGTCTCATACGTTCGGGGCCTGATGGTCAGTGGTTAGCGCTCTGGCTCTCGGTACCACAGGTATCGGGTTCGAATCCTGGCGATGCCATGGATGTTTGTTGTGATTCATAATCTACTTTAAACCTTAGGACCCGGTTTCACATGACAGTAGAGCGCCACAAAGCCCAATCACACTTCATTTCACCCACTTCATTCACAAACTGTAAAGGGACAACTCAGCTCTAGGCATAGTGATGTGATGTGGTGTAGTAGTAGTAGTAGTAATGTTTCAATGGTCATAGAGCGTGAAAGAGCCCAATCAGACTTCTCACCCACATCATCCCCAAACTGTAAAAGGGCAACTTACCTCTAGGTACAGTGGTGTGGTGTAGTAGTAATTGTAGTAGTAGTAATCCACGTTAAACTTCAAGTCCGTGTCTAATTAGCCGTGCACAAAATGACCGTAGAACAAAAAACCAAACCAAATCTACTAAAATATTGAGATATTTTGTTGCCATAAATTTGAATATTCATTCAAATACGCAAAATATGTTAAGAGTGTTAAGTACACGTAAGATGCAGATAACATATAAAGAACGTGTGAAGAACATCCTATAATCCTACAAAATTTAAAATAAATTTTCTAGTTAATATAGTTTTTCCTTAGAAGGAAAACGCATTTTTTCCATGTAAGAAATTCATTTCCTTTAAACTCACCAATAATAATACAAATATATATTTAATAATACTCTAGTTCTCGTATAAACAATACAGCATATTTATATCATCTAATATACTATTAAATGCATCTATAAAATAATAAACCTTATATGGTATTTCAAATTTTAAAGCATCTTTATAACTTAAACCTTTATTTCATCTTTACCATTAATAAACTTTCCAACTATTTTTAGAAAGGCATTTGATAAATGCAAGTTGATTTTACGGACTCCCAAAAGAATGCTGTTCTCAATTAGTTTATGTAGATTCTCATTAATTTAGACATTCCTCGCATAGATGTATAATAAGCGATGCTCAACGCATTTCGCTTTCAGCTAATTCCTGCCCCCTTTTTCCTCCCATTTCTGCAATCTCATCCGCAATAATTCGAGAATAGGTGGAAGGAAGAGTTATTCGTTCAAACGACATGGCGAGGCAGTTACTAATGGACAGATATTTTTCAATGAAGGCGCTTTTCTTATGAATATTTAGTGCACCATGGGTAAAAATTTTATTTTCTTCCTAAGAAGTATTTGTGATTTTATTACGTGATTAATGGTTTTAAATTGTTTTGTGATTATTTTTTTTAAATATGAGAAAAATATTTGAACTATAAAGATAAATAAGATTGAAAAATTTAGTGAAAAGTTGAATTAATGATTCGTAGAGTCCGGCTCGTGGCTGAGTGGCAAAGTGCGGCGCAGGTGAGCATCAGGTCTGACTTTAAATTCACTGGCTGCTTTGTTGTAGATACTGTTTCAAGAAACGAGGAGACTTGACGAGGCTTGTGAATTTCAGCATCGTGCTTCATTAGTCAGAATACATTGTCAGATTTTTTAGGGTTTTCTCCGATACGATTCGCAAATGAAAAGTAGTTATCCCTAAAAGTACTCCCGGAAGGCACTGCTCTCTTTCAGCGACAATGATCCATGTCAGTTTCCGAGTGATTAGAACTCTTTACCACAGGTTTCACGTCCCGGGAGGTGCCATGGACATTTGTAGTGGTTCTGAATCCACTTTAAAGGATAAGTTCCTTTCTAATATAATTTTTGAACTTTGGGCGTAGTGCTGGCAACACCACCCCGTAAAAAAAATCATCTCATGTTTCGGAATCTGCTGAAAATCAGACGGCCTTGGGCCAGCATGGGGCTGTTGCGCCATTGAAGCGTAATAATACATCTTATTTACATCATCTAATAATAAATTAAATAATAAATCTTATATAGTTCAAATTTTTAAATTTTTTCAAATTTTTAAAGTACCTTTATAAGCTAAACCTTCATTTCATGTTTACCATTAATAAACTTTCCAACTATTTTTAGAAAGGCATTTGATAAATGCAAGTTGATTTTACGGACGCCCAGAAGAATGCTGTTCTCAATTAGTTTTATGTAGATTCTCATTAATTTGGACATTCCTCGCATAGGTGTGTAATAAGCGATGATCAGAGAATTTCGCTTTCAGCTAATTCCTGCCCCCTTTTTCTCCCATTTTCGCAATAATTCGAGAATAGGTGGAAGGAAGAGTTATTCGTTCAAACGACATGGCGAGGCAGTTACTAATGGACAGACATTTTTCATTCAAGGAGCGTTTCTTCTGCATAGTTAATGCACCATGCATAAAAATTGTATCTCTTTTTAAGAAGTATTTGAGATTTTATTACATAATTTATTGTTTTGTGATTATTTTTAAATCTGTGGAAAATAAGTAATTGATAAAGATAGATAAAATTGATAAGTTTAATAAATAGATGAATTCAGGATTCATAGAACTCGACTCGTGGCTCAGTGGCAACGTGCGCCGCTGGTGTGCATTAAGGCTAAAGTTCAATAAGCAAGAAGCTTTGTTGTAGGTACTGTTTTAAGAAACGAGGAGCCTCTATGGCGTTTAGGATATTCACCATCATTCCTCGTTGCCTAGTCTAACTATCTGGTGAGAATATCACTTATATCTACTGATAAACTATCTGATATCATCATCATCATCAGTGGTGCAATAGTTTCATGGTGGGCCAAGGCTGTTTACCTGCTGGCAGATTTCGATACTAGAGATGTTATCATTTTATGAGGAAGGGTTGTCAGCCCTATGCCCAACTCTCTACTGTCATTTTTAGACCGGGACCTACACTATCCAAGATATTCTACAATAATAATGAAATATTTTGTTGCCATACATTTAAATAATCGTTCAAATGCGCAGAAGTTATAAACATGTGTTAAGAACTTTCCATAAAATTTAAAATAACTTTTTAAGTTAATTATAATATTTCCTTAATAGAAAATGCATTTTATTCTAATTCAGGATTAATAATAAACTAACTATATAATTAATAACACTCAAATTTTATTATAAATAATATAACATATTATTATCATCAATATACTATTAAATGCATCTATAAAACAATAAACCTTTTATGGCATTTCAATTTTTAAAGGATCCTATAAATAAAACCTTTATTTCATGTTTATCATTAATAAACTTTCCAAACTATTTTTAGAAAGGCATTTGATAAATGCAAGTTGATTTTACGGACTCCCAGAAGAATGCTGTTCTCAATTAGTTTATGTAGATTCTCATTAATTTAGGCATTCCTCGCTAGAGCCCGACTCGTGGCTCTGTGGAAACGTTTGCTGAGTGTGAGCATTAGAGAAAATTTAAAACTGATGGTGGCTTTGCTGTATTGTTTCAAAAACCAAGGAGACTCGATGGCGTTTGTGATGTTCAACATCTTGCCCCGTTAATCAAACTACCGGGAGTGAGTTTTCGGGTTTTCTCCCATACGATAAGCAAATGCGAACTAGTTCCACCTAAAAATCCTCCCGGAAGGCCTGCCTCTTTCAGGGACTCTCGAAGTCAGACTTCTACCTACGGGTTCTCCATCACAAAAGAAGCTATCCCCCTTCCTTCCATGCGTAACATTCTGAACTTGGTGTAGTGGTTGCTGTCGACCAAGTGGGATAAGAAACAACGACATGATTCGCAGAAATATTTTTTTGGGGAGAGAAATGCTGGTCGAGGACTAGTGCTTCGGTCTTCGGTGACGCAAGTTTCGGGTTCGAGACCCGCCATGATATGGAGGTTTGTAGTGGTTCGGAATCAATTTAAGCAGTAGGTCCCTGTCTAATATGACCGTTTTGAGTAGGACTGGCAACCCTACCCTGTAAAATGAAAGTCTGTCATGTTTCGGAATTTGCCAGCCACCATTGGGCTATTGCGCCATTGAAGAAGAAGAACGGGTTTTGTTTTTGAAGAATTTCCCATGTTATCGAATGTTTTTCATACATCAGTTAGCCTTGTGTTACACTTATGCAAATAAAAACAGCAAACCAACTGTGAGGAATGTAGGATATGGTTTTTCGGGAATCTTTGTAGGAAAACAAAGCGTCGTAAGGCTGGAAACTCCTGCCAAATAGCTTGACTGTTAATGAGACCTGCCTTATATAAGCTGCCACAATCTGTATCAAATCTTTTCGTTTCGGAAAACAGTAGCTGCAATGCATGTCGAATTCTGCCCATACACACTCGCTAAGCAAGTTATCACTGGACCACATGCTGAAATCTTACTGATGTTTGAAAATTTTATAAAAATATAAGCATTTGCTTTTGTTTACATTAATAAATAATTATTTAGAAAAAATAACTATTATTTGGATGTTTGGATAATCTTTTAGTAAATACAATATAATTACCAACATATTTTGTATTTTAAATCTCAATATAAATAAAATTTATAAATGTAATTATAACAGTACCAAAAAAATTAAATAAAAGTAATTATTACGATTATTATTGATAGAAAAATATTTTATCAATTTTACACTGTAAAAAAAGTGGAAATTTGAAACTCTCTGCATTATTTTGGTAGATACAGATATAAATTACTTGACAGAAATAAAGAATTTTACTGCTTTTGTGTGTATGAATTTAGACAAATAACTTTATTGAACTTTAACTAACAATAATTATTAAGAGATCATATGGGTGAAATATGTTTTTTTTTATTGGAAACACAAAAATGAAATGGGTGCATCAGATTTCTAAAAGAAAGATTTTATCGAATTGCAAATATAATAAATATAAATTGTCAGATTTTGAAAAATTTATTAAAAAATATTTCAATTATCTTTCTAGAAAACTGAAATATTTTTTGTTTATAAATTATTGATTTATAAGTCAAAAAATAAATAACTGAATTAGCTTTTTAACTCTTTGAAAAAACGCTGAATCTTAAAATGAAATAATTAAATCATGATAATTATGTTTAGAATTTGTAGATTAGTATGATGAACAAAATTTAAAGGGTATATCTGAAGAAAATATTCATCTTACTTCTTTTACAAATGAATTAAGTATTATAATAATTAAATCCTGAAAAAGTTACTTTTAATTTCCTTTTATTGTAAGAAAAATTTAATGGGCGTAAAACAAAATATTATCCTGCTAAACAATGTTTACATAATATTATATTGCCCAAATAATGTTTAATAAATTAAATAATATTTGCATTAATAATTTTATATCTTAAGCGTTACACAATTGCCACATTTTTTAAATATTGACTTTTAATTATTTATTTATTTTTTTTTTTTTAAAGTTGATACTTGCAGAAAAAAAATAATTCATCTTACTTATTACAAATGAATTAAGTATTACTATAGTTAATTCTGAAAAAGTTACTTTTTATTTTTTTTGTAAGAAACATTTAATGGGCTTAAAACAAAATATTATCAAGCTAAATAATTTTTACGTAACATATTAAATAATATTTCCATTAATAATTTTTATATCTTATGTCTTACATAATTTCCAAATTTTTAATAATTATTTATTTTTTAATGGATTTACTGAACTAAATTTTACTAGAAACACAATTGCAAGACAAAATTTTCTTTTTATTTTCTAATGAAAGTATACATTTTCTCTAAGATAATGACATAGAAAGTAAGTCATTTTGTTGAATGTTTTTAATTTAGTAAATCTTCTTTATTATGCAAATGAAAGCTCTTAAGTGCATACATTAAAAGGATTAGCTGCACTGCTAAAAGTGTTATTAAAGTTTAATTATTGAGGGAATTTTTGGTAGACAGATCAATAAGGTCTTAAAACTTGCCAGATTCAAGCAATCCATTAAGAAATTTCCAAAAGTGTCTGCAATAGCTGTTGTATTAACTACAAAAAAAATTGCATGGGTTAAATGGATTTCTTTAAATAGTTAGTCTAAGTAGAAATTATTGATAATTTAAATTAACTTTAGAAATGCATTATTTTAATTTAACAAAAGAAATATTTTTTTAAATTCTTTTTAAACATTTTAAAATTATTATTTTGATTCATCTTGATTTTACGAAATGGAGTAATAAATACAAACAAAGAAAATGTGTATGTAAAAACATACATGCATAAAATACATTTAAATTTCAATTATATAAATTCATCTTGAAAATACATTGAACATCAAAGTTATTTTCGTTTTGCAAATTCTTACTTAATTTGCAAATCTGTTGAAACGAGCATCATGAATCCTAAAATCCCTTGAGAGAAATACAAAGTTTTATATCATTTTACTATTTAAATGTTTTGTCACATTATTTCTTTTTTGTAAATGACAGTTAAGAAAAAGCCATATACACTCATGTCCATAAATTAAGGATAATTCAGAATCACACAGAAATTGAACTCTAAAATAAAAATTTTCACCTATTAGAATTATCACGCACATCTTGAAGAAGTACATGCAAATTACAGGAAACCACCAGATGGCGCGGATAGTACGTCACAATGACGAGTGTAAGAGACGAGAGGTAAGATTTTTTTAAATTCTTTTTAAACATTTTAAAATTATTATTTTGATTTATCTTGATTTTACGAAATGGTATAATAAAATACAAACAAAAGAAAATGTGTATGTAAAAACATACATGCATAAAATACATTTAAATTTCAATTAATTATAAATTCATCTTGAAAATACATTGAACATCAAGTTATTTCGTTTTGCAAATTCTTACTTAATTATATTAGTTATGGTGGCAAAGAAGTAAAATTGTTCACAAGCGCTTTAAGCCTTTCAGTGCATAACCGATAGTTATGGCACAAAGGAAGCATTTGGATGATTTTTACGTGGTAGAATTATCAGACGACTGGAATGTGGACGTACCCAGCTGGAAGTATCCGAGGAACTTGGAATCGCCAAGAGTGTCATCTCCAGGCTTTGACAACGATTCCAAGATGATGGTAATGTGAGTAGATGTTACAGCAAGGTCGCCCCGAGTTACAACGCCGAATGAGGACCGGTATTTAGAAGTTACTGCCAAACACAGCATCAGACCTGTCTCTCAGCTCTCTTTAGCTACCGGTACGACAGTTTCAAGGCAGACCGTGTACAGACGCTTAGGGCACATTGGTCTATATGCTCGTAGGCCTGTCAGATGTGTTCCACTTACCGCAACTCACTGTCACCTGCGATTAACCTGGAGTAGAGAGCGTGCATTGTGGACACCGCAACAGTGGTCTTGTGTGATGTTTTCCGACGAGTCCAGGTTTAGTTTGCAGTCTGATTCTCGGACTTTCATATATGGAGAGCGCCAGGTATCCGTTACCACCAAGAGAACACCATTGAACGACACCGTTACGGTGGTGCAGGATGGCTCGTTTGGGGAGGAACTATTCTGGTTCCAGAACTGACCTGCATGTTCAGAGTGTAACGATGACAGGCCACATCTATCGGGATGTCATTCTGGATCAACATGTACGTTTGTTTCGGGGCGCCATGGGTACTGAATTTCTGTTTATGGATGACAACGCCCGTCCTCACCGTGCAAACATTGTAGACGAATGCCTTCACTTGGAGGATATCACCCGTATGGATTGGCCAGCATACTCACCAGACTTGAATCTAATAGAGCATGTGGGATATGCGGCCGACGATGCAGCCCGTTAACCCGCTCCCACCTGTCAACCGGAACTTCGAGGGCATTGCTTGATGAGGGGTGTAATTAAGATCTGATTGATAATTTGATACTCAGCATGCCTAGGCGTTGTAAAGCCTGTATTGCATCGTCCGGGAAACATACTCCATATTAACCATCATACTAACCCTGTTATACTGTTTTTTGTCAATAGGTTCTTTTTTGAAATTTGCTCCAGGGAGTAAAAACCGCAATTTTATTAATTATGTCAAACATATAGCATCTTTTTTGCTCTTTACCTTTTGTTTAATAAATAGACTTTACAAATAAGTCAAATTTGTTTTGCTTCTGTCTCTTTCTTTGCCTGAACTTCATTATCCTTAATTTATGGACATGAGTGTAAAAGAAACTGTCCCCAAAAAATTATTTAAAATTTCTTCCCTTGGCGCAACAGCCCCCTATTGGGCCAAGGTCGTCTGCCTACTAGCAGATATTTAAAATTCTTGTAAAAGTGAAATGAAAAAAATTATTTAAAAAACTTCGAAATTTCACACCTCTATCCTGTAAGCTGATAATATATTTGTGTATAATGTATTATACTGATAATATTGTTGTGAATATTGTCCTGTAGGCTGCAGAATAGTATAGAAAATTAACATTTCATGGCAGCAATGTAAAGATGGCCACCCATAAGTAAAAATGCTTTAAAAAACCAGAGTTCTGTTTACAAAAATGTATGAACATTTTTAATCCATAGACTCAATAAACTGCTATATAAGATATGAAGATGTCTATTGGTCACAGTAGTATATCTACGACTTAAATAGAAAAAATTTCAAATAGTGTGATGTCTGTCAAAGACGATCTGATCATGTCAAACACATCGAGTTATAATGTCGTAGAATAAGGATTCACAGACTTGCAAATCCGCATTTACACACTGTTACTTAGCAACAGGCTTCATATATCCATTGTAATTTAATCATCGCCTGAATATACTCCCTGTAACTGGGCTGCTTATACACAGTGTAATTTATGACTTAATTACAACTTAATCACAGTGACATTATAGCCGACCATGTGCTCATTTTAACTTAACCGCAGGATTTACAAAATATCCCGAAAATTATCTAATAACAACCATATATAAAAGTTTAGTTCTATTTTGAAATGACCAATTTTTTTTTAGCAATAAATATCATAGAGATAATATTACATAAATAGCATTTTAGTATATCCAGGCTAGATATTATTGACAAAATATATGATCTTCTAGTCAGCAATAAAATACAAAACATTGAATGAAATGTTTTTTAATATTATAGTATTTATTTTTTTATTAAATTAAATGCCACAAATAGCCACAAATTTAAAATTTTAATTAGATGAGAAATTTTACGATGGGGTCATAATTGGTTGCACAATGAACTAAAATTAAAATTCCTGAGAAGTAGAAGGAATTTTTATCCAAAGAACTATTTTGGCAATGAAATAAATTTTTAAAAAAAAAAAAAATGGTGCACACTTATCTTCCATTTGTTTAAGGAAATATTTTAAGAAACTCTTTAAAAGCTCTCATTTCAGTGATTGTTTCTAATGAGCTACATTATTTCATTTCTAATACTGAGAAATCCTCTATCAACCTATCAATGATAATGTTGCTGTTGAAGAAAATTCTATTAGTAACCTTCTTTACATCTTCAAAATTCTTAGTATTGAATTGAGAATAAAATAGCTACAAATTTGACAATCACACAGAGTTAAATGACGGGGTCATAATTGGTTGCATAACCAACCAAAAATATACAATTCATGAAGGAATAGGGCATTTGGTAATCATTGAAGAACTATTTTAAGCATGAACAAAATTACGTAACAAAAAAGGTGATGCTTATTTGTTTTTAATTAGTCCAATACAATATTTTTTAAAAACGCTTTCAAAATTTTAATTTTGAATAATCCTCATATTATAATTTCTGATGAGCTACTTTATTTCGCTACGAATGGAAGGTGGACTAATTTTTATTATAAAAAAAAAAATTAAATATTTGTAATATAAGACTTTACTTATATATTGTTGAGTGTAATTTTATTATCGTATT
This sequence comes from Caerostris extrusa, assembly GCA_021605095.1. Classification (NCBI taxonomy): domain Eukaryota; kingdom Metazoa; phylum Arthropoda; class Arachnida; order Araneae; family Araneidae; genus Caerostris; species Caerostris extrusa. Next base: position 42,068 of record BPLR01011837.1, on the reverse strand, counting down.
ATAATAAAAATCCGGTTTTCTTTAAATTTTAAATGACAAATCAATTGAAGGATTTTATTAATTTATATATACCACTAATTTAAAAGAAGTAAAATAAAATTTTATTCTACTAAGATTCTTAAATTTTTTTTTTTTTTAAGAAAAAAAAATTATAATATTAATAATTTAATCAAATTTTCTCATGCCTTTGAAAACGTCATCTCAATTAACTTATGAGTATTCTAAATAAAATGAAAATTTCTAGAAAATACGAAAAATGTCTTGAAATATCACACGTAGAATATGTTAGTTTATCTTGTAATTCATTTTAATTTATTTTAACATGTACTTAAAAATATAATTCTTCGAATAATAAAGTAAATTGATTTTAGTAATGTTTATTTATCTTTTATTATAAGTAAATGGATGTTGTATTTATTTGATTTAAACAAAAAAATTATATTATTACAGATTTTCATAGGTAAATATTCGTTAAATATCTCTCACTAAATAGAAACATTCAATTTATTTCATGTACAATAATAACAACAATAAATTTATAAAAAACAGTTACAATTTTTTTAAAAACAAATAAAAAATCATAATAATAAATAAAAAAGTTTTAAAAATTTAGAAAAAGATGAAAAACCTCAAACTACAACAATATACAACTGCATAGCTACAATGTGAAAATGAAACTATTTTTATACTATCCTTGTTTATATATTTGATTCAATGTAAAATTTAAAATACATTAACAAATATTAACATTATGTTATTCAGAACATAGCAGGAAATATGATACGCATAAACAAGCTTCATCATTTTAAGCCGAAAGAAAAATCTAATATTATCACGTCATCACTACTATTATCATGTCCATGCAAATCTGAAAGTCATTATTGACTAACTTTATTCTCACTTTCATTTCTACTGCGATGCTTGCGATTTGTGATTCCAGGAAAAATTTATTTTACTTTATCAATGCTCCCTTTAATTATAATATTGAATTCAATTATAATATCTTAATTTTCTATGATATTTTTAAATATTTTTCTTTTTTTAGTAAAAACTAATAGTTTTAACTTCTCATTATTTTATTTTTCTATTTTAAAATTTTCCATTACAAAAGATTGATTATGCATTATCCCTGATTTACATTACCTTTTTTAATTAAATTATGATGTAGAAATTTAGTGGTTTTCTTTAAGCATATCAGCACTATAAATGACAAGGTCTTTTCCCTCATTGGAAGTCTTTCTTTTATTTATTATTATTTATTTATTTTTTGAAATAAATAAATAATAATATTTTTTTCTTCTTGTACCTTAATATAGAACAAGAGGTTAGTAGAATTACAGTTGTAACAAATATACGATTATAACACCATAATACACTGTAAAACCATATCAAAAACAAATTACTAATTATGAAAAACACTACTATTCTAATAATGATTTACTACAATAATAAAAAATATATAACTCTAAAAATGATGTATCACTTTATAAATGGTATATAATAAAAATAATAACGCGACAGACGAGGAATATCTTAACGAAATTTCTTAAAAAAAAAAATGTGACATTCTATTTTTTCTGAGTAAGAAAATGAAAAGAAAACAGATAAGAATTTTAGACAAAGAAAAGGTTTCACTCTTTTTTTCTGTTAGCTTGCGAAGAAGGGAAAAAAAAGTACATATTCTATTTTTTTCTACCCAACACTAACCAAACATAAATCAATATTTACCAGCCCGAATCTTTTAAAATAAAATGTTATATATATATATTATATTCAATTAAAAAAATTAATTTCAAAATTACAGAAAATTTTTTTTTTATTCTTCATTCTATATAGTAGAACAAAAAATAATATAGTTTTAGTTTGTAAAGATTGTGCGAGAGTTTAAATACAATTAATTAAATTTTTCAACAATATTAATATTTTAAGTTTTTACTGTATGTTTTGGGAAGATTCATATTGGAAATTCTTTTGGAACTTTCTTAACTATCTGGTCCATAATTTTATTTCCAAATCAATTAAGATGACCGAGAATATTCAAGAAAATACTTCAATATTACACACGTCAACGAAAGCACATCAACATCAAACACATCAATATCTTTATTTTCAAGATCTTCTAAATTCTATAATTAATTTATTATGGGAGATTATTTTTTCGTATGTAGTTTTACATTTAAAAGCATATTATAAGTTAAATAAATTGCAAAATGTTTTTGGTCCTCAAAAGAGAACATGATTGTAAATCCGGTTCCACTCACCAAATGAATCCACTCACCTATAATGGTGAGCTACCTATAGTGAAATTACAAAAATATCTTTATTTTTCATTCGATACATAATCGAAAGAAAAAAATATAGTTTGATAAGCTAGTACGAGAATTTAAATAGTATCAAAACCATTTTTCAATAATATTGACATTTTTAATTTTCAAAATATGAATTTGGAAGATATATATTGGAAATTCTTCTGGTACTTTCTCAAATAATTGATACATTATTTTATTTCCATATCAATTAAGATGGCAGAGAACATTCGAGAAAAACACATCAATATCTTTAATTTTTAATTTTTCTAAGTTCTATAATTAATTTGTTATGGGAGATTATTTTTTGTATATAGTTTTATATTTAAAAAATATTACAAGTTAAATAAATGGCAAAATTTTTGGTCCTCAAAAGATGGCATGATTGTAAATCCCACTTTCCTCCCTAAATTGAAACAAATATAACATTCTACATAGAATTAAGTATTCTACGTCATTACATTCTAAGTAAAAGTATATAATACTGTGTCCAAAAAGTAAGACCAATTTTCAATTTAAAATTCCCGGCCTTATGGAATTTCAATTTTTTTCTTTTTTTATGGTTGCTGGCAACTTTGTGAAATTTGACGTCAAAATATTCATTAGTGTTTGAGTTACTTCTTGGCTTTGTGAGACGCTAAACCCATATCATTCCTCAACCACCGTATTCACACCGTGCGACTTCTGGCTATTCCCTAAACTCAAAAGACCACTCCGGGGACACCATTTTGAGTCTATTGAAGAGATTCAAAGTGAGTCACTGCGCGCTTTGAAGGCCATCCCTGCCGATGACATTTTATCATGCATTGAAGATTGGAAGAATAGTTCGCATAAGTGCGTTGTGTCTGGAGGGGATTACTTTGAAAGCGATGAAATAAATTTGGAAGAATAAATAAAGAGTTTTTGGAAAAAAAAATAATTGGTCTTACTTTTTGGGCACTGTAGTAACTAAGTATCTTCTACATCCTAAGCAAATAAATGCACTCACCTATAGTGGTGAGCACCGTGGTGGCGAAGTAGAAGGACCCCGCGAACTTCCACTGTATGCCCGCCTTGTGGGGGGACGCTCTTGATGATGACCGTGGACCAGATCCTGTAATCCTCCTTGCTGATGTTGTACTTCTCGATGAGCAGCCTCTCCACGTAGTGGATGGTGGAGCGCTGCACCTGTTCGTTTTTCTGACTCTAGGGGCGTCGAACACGGCCGCGCCTATCAGCAGGTAGGTGAAGGTGCACACGATCAGCGATAAGGTCCGAACGTTTTGTCTCTTCATTCCTCTAGGATCCACTCATGGGACACGATCACATAGTGATTCGTGAACACTTGAAGTGATCAAAACTTTACGTTGCAGATTCAGATAAAATACAATGACTTTTCAAGATTCCTCAAACCACATTCATTTCGATCATGTAAGAACTAAAATTATTATGCACACAATTTTTTATTATCTGGACCACAATTTCACTTGATTATGTATTTTATATATTTTGTTTTAGAATATTGATAAGTACTATTTTCTTACGTATCTTGTTCAATATTCTTGTACCCGTTCTTTTTTGTTAATTATCCTTACATATATTTTTTTATTATCCTTATATATATTTCTTGATTTGTTAATCCGTTAATGATTCGTGGACACTTTCAAATGATGAAAATTTCAACGTTGTAGATTCAGATAAAGGAAATTGACTTTTTCAAGATTAGTCACACCACATTCACATTCCTAAATTACGATCATATAAGGTACTAAATTATTATGTGCACAATTTTTGTATTATCTGGACCAAAATTTTACTTGATCATTTATTTTCCTTTAGAATATTGATAAGTAATATTCAATTTTTATATCATTTCTTACTTGTTTATTATCCTTACATATATTTTTGATTTGTTAATCCTTTAATGATTCGTGGACACTTGGAAGTGATAAAAATTTTACGTTGCAGATTCAGTTGAAACAGGCCGATTTTTTCAAGATTCGTCAAACCACATTGACATTTCTAAAATTTCGATCTTTTAAGCAATTAAATATGTGTGAGCACAATTTTTCTATTATCTGGATCAAAATACAACTAGATTATTTATTTTATTTATTTTCTTTTTTTTTCTTTTTGTATGCTGACAGATAATATTTTCTGTCGGTTCTTGTTTAATATTCTTATATCCTTTCTTTTTTGTTTATTATCCTTACATATGTTTGCAGATTTATTAATCCGTTAATGATTTGTGTTAATGTATTTAAACTTGTTCATATACACATTTTCCAGATTTCCTATATCAATATTTCATAGTTTTTTTTTAAATGATTTGTTATTTTTTATGATTTTCAATGGAGTGATTAGATCTATATTATTCTTAATTATTTGTATCAATCTTTCATAGTTTTTTTTACAAGACTTACACTTGTTTCCTGAGGCTTTAATTATAATTTTGTATATTTTGTTCTTATTTATATAATTATGCCTCTTCTATTTTAAAATTTCACTTTGCTCCTCTTATTAATTTTTATTAATTTTCAGGATATTTAAGAATTTTTTTCTAAAATCGTTATTTATACGTTTAGGTTTAGGATTTTATTTAATTATTTTCTTATTTGGTGCTTTTTAGTGTATTTTTCTTAAAACTTACACAATTAATTACGATTATTCGTAAAGAAACGCTTTTTATTATATATTATTTCAATTATAGGTAATTATCTCTATCTTATATCAAATCCAATTATTTTCATCTAAAAATTAGTTTAATACTCTATTAAGCTTAAATCTGGAAAATCTTTTAATTCATTATTTCAAACTTTTAAATCTTGGTTTAGTATATCCTGAGTGTATTTAATTTTTAAGTTATTAATCTTGTGGAAACATTCCAAACTATAAGTTTAGATTTTTTATTAAATAATTCACTTGATAATTCAGCGATTTCTACTTCAAGAGATAAACGAAAAAGAAGATTATTTAAAACAAAGGATTTGAATGTTGAAGTAACTGTTGCGGAATTTTTAAATGCGAAAACGATGAATGTTGTAATTTTGTTTGAAGTTTCTGAAGAACCACGAAGTTTATATCATTCAAAATATTATGGGCAGAGCACCTGAAAGAAAAATTACACTTAAATATTTATGTCAATTAAATATAATATTGCAATATAGCATAATATAATAAAAAATTAATTGAATGCTAATTCAAATCAATTGTATTTCAATTACACTGTAAAAATGATTGATCTTTATTTTAATTAAATTTAAATATATTTTTAATTAAAAAAGACAATAAAAATGAATAATAAAAAATAAATAGTTATGCTAATGATAATTTTATAAAAAATTTAAAAAATTGTCCTTTTAATGGCATAAGAAGAAATTAATATATATTTAAAAACTATAGCACAGTAAAAATAATATAGAATACAGTAAAAGTTTATATATCTTTGTTTATATAGGCTTACTATTATATATAAAATTTCATATGTTCTTATAATTGCCTTTTAACTTAATTTAAGTTTTATAACAAAATCTATCCATAAAAAACAATTCTCATCTTTAAGTCATTATAATTTTTTGAATAACATTTTGTATTATTATAATGATAAAATTGTTTTTTTATTCTTTTTTTCCACTCTAATAAAATTATTGGCAACACTAAGTATTTTTTAATTCGATTGCATTATTACTTTCAAGATATCTATTTGAGCTCATCTATATCTATTTTTCTATATCTATCTTATCTATATTTATTTACATCTCGAGTTATCAATTTTTTAATATGCAATTTCTTATTACATATTACATTTCTCTTAAAAATAATATAATAATTAGGTTTCCTATTAGCTAGTAAAAAGATATCCTATTATTTTTTATGTATAATAATATAAGTCTTAAGATTTATATTAATGTTTAAATGCGTCTCTTAATATATTTTTTTTATATAAGTTGCCTTTTCACATTAAAAAAAGTTATCTATGAAAAAAAAAAAAAATTAGACACTCCAGACAGACATAATTACAATTTAATACATTTTCACTCACATTTATATCGATTTCTTCTTTTATGTAACACTTGATGAATCACATTATCATTAAAAGGAATCATAATCAGTATTTTAGTAGCATTATAAATAAAACTTTTTCAAAATAAATATTTGCAAAATTTATGTAATTTTACTTATTTCAAATGCAAAATATTATGATAGCGAAACATTTTCATTTCAAAAATCTCATAAATATTCATTTCTGTTATTTATTTTTAGAAAGAGTAATAATAATCCGAAATGGAAAAAAATGTTTTTCACGTAAACATCTTAAATATTACTCCTTTAAAGCAAACAAATTCAGATTTGATTCCTTTTTTTGCATATTAAACAAATTTTTAATGTCACTTCTATTTCAAAATTTAAATATAGAAGCCGTTTCGTATAATATTTCATATAAATTTTGTTAAAGAAATATTAGTAGGAAAGTAGTATTTCGTAATGAGCATTTTCAAAACCTTTTTTTAAAAAGAGTTTGTACATAATTTTATATAACTTAAGATATGCACTTTAATATATCTATGTAAAGTTTTTATTAGAAATATTATCTACAGAATTTTTTTTTTCCAAAAATAATAGAAAAGAAATCAGAAAAATAATTATGATAAAAAATTATTTCTTTTCTAGTAACTTATCTCTTTTTAACATGATGATGTCTTTTCTATAAGTTATGTTTTTTCATATTTTTCCAAACACAATGAAAAGAAATCACCAAAAATAATTATTGTGATAATCACAAAAATAATTATTATCATCAATGATAAGTGACTAAAATAAATTTAGTATAAAATTGCTAATGGATGTAAAAAAAAAATATCGATTTTAAAAATATGTGATAAATTGGATATTTAAAAAAGTTCGTTAAAGTTTAAATGATATATTTATTTATTTAGAAAATCAAATGACTAATTTTTAAAAAAGTATTTATTTGAGAAAATTCATAAAAATTAATTTCTTTTAAATTTATATTACCAGAGATAAATGTTATTAAATAATCATTTGAAAAAAATACTTCAAAATGCTATTAAAAATTTTAATAATTAAAACTATGCACAACCGACTTTCAACATACTAATATTAAAAAAATACGGATAAATTCACAGCATGAGAAATTGAACTCCGAAATATTTATATTAGTTATATATTATTATAATATTTCATAAATTTTAAATAATAAAAACATTTTGTTTTAGTGGAATGGTGTATTTTCCCATTAGTAGCAGATTTATTAAAAATTGCAATAGATTAGAGTTTTGCAAAATATGTACAATACAATTTTTATATAAAAATTTTAATACTAAAATTTTTTTAGACAAATGAATGTTTTAAAAGATTAAAAGGCCATCAGTAAGATAGAAATTATGCAACTATACATTTTGTATTATTAAGGCCTTTTGGTCGTCTTTTGTTAAGAATGTCTTTTCCTTTCTAATTTTGATTTGTTTATGTGTTCTTTTGTTTCTATGGTAAGTGGCCAAATTTGAATGAATTGTGTTCCAATATAGTCATAGGTAACAACAACAACAACAACATTTTGTATAAAATTCATATACATGAATCAATATAACTTTGAAAATTATTTTAATATTAAATTAAGAATAAACATTCATTAAATGTGAGGAAAAAGCAATGAGCTTTTTATCATAGTTATTTTAAAAAAAAAATTGCACTCCAAATTTTCGTGGGGCTCATTATAATCTTTGTGTGTGTGTGTGTGTGTGTGTGTGTGTGTGTGTGTGTGTGTGTGTGTGTGTGTGTGTGTGTGTGTGTGTGTGTGTGTGTGTGTGTGTGTGTGTGTGTGTGTGTGTGTGTGTGTGTGTGTGGGCAATCGAATATTTGAATCGCTTGAATCGAATATTTGACGTTTATGAATATTTATATGAAGTTAATATATTAATTATATATAAAAACTTTTTTTTATTATAAATGTATGAATTGTTACATTTATGTGATTATTTCCGTTTTACTCTGATTAAAACTAAATGCAATTTTATTAAAAGCATATCATACTAATTTATAAAACTGATAAATTATGAAACAAAATTAATCTTTCCACGTTAGAATAATAAAATGAAGAATTAACTGAATATTTTGAGGATCTTACGTTATGCATTAAAAACTATTTAAAAATTAGTAATAAATAATAACTTTAATTGCTCTAAAATTATCTAAAAATTTATAAATTAATATAAATAATATATTATGTCTTTTTTTTATTTCAAAATAAATTTTAAAATATAAAATCAAAAAAACTACTGCATCCTAAATAAAAGCCATTTGAGCAGAAAATGTGGGTTCGATATTTTTTTATCTCCGTTAAGAAAATATGGTGATTACATAATTAAAAAAAACTTACAAAAGCATAAAAGCTGATTATTGGATTAACATGGGGGAATTTTTTTCTTTTATTGTAACCTGAAAGAAAAAGAGCTACTTGTAGAAGAGTACTTTTCTTTTTTAAATTATAGATGCTTGAATGGAAGTTTAACAGGTAAATGTGTAAAAATAATAATAGTTGAGAGAAAATGTTAAATGAAAAATTTCTTTAATATATGAAAACTGATTTTTGAAATTATAATACTAAACCACTGCAAAACTCATATTACAGGAAATTATTCCGAAGAAGATTTAGCATAAAGAAAATAAGCTAATATTGGAGTTGATTATTAGCATGACGAGAGTAGACAACAACATTATTTTAGGATATTAACTTATTTTTAGATTAATATTACAACATTATTTTTTAGATTATTTAAAAGCTACTTTTACGTTAACAATTTTATATTAGCCATAAGCATCAATTACATAAATCAACAAGTTAATTATCTATCTGTTTATCTTTAACTATCTTTCACAAGCAAATATGAAGTAGAATAATTACACTTTGATATTAACTTAATAGAATATTAACTATATATTACATTTGACATGGAATCGAATCGGATATATTACATCTGATATCGAATCGAATCGATCGAATTATTTACAATTTGATATTAATTTAGTAGAATAGTAACAATTTCCATATTAGCCATAAAAACAAAATAAATAAATTAATTAATTAACTATCTTTATTTCTATCTTCAACTAACTATCTTTCACAAACTAGTATTGGAATAGAATAACTACAATTTGATATAACTTAGTACAATATTAACAATATATTATATTTGATATCGAATTTGAATAAGATTGAATTATTTATAATTTGATATTAATTGAGAAGAATATTAACAATTTGATATTAGCCATAAACATAAAATAAATAAATCCATTAGTTAACTATCTATATTTCTAGCTTCAACTAACTATTTTTCACAAAGGTAATATTGGAGCAAGATATTAGCATGATGAGACAAGATATTAGCATGATGAGATGTAGAACAATAACATTTATTTAACGATTTTTACATTATTTTTATGATGTTAATTTTTTATTATTTAAAGGCTACTTTTACATTAACAATTTGGTATTAGCCATAAACATCAATTAAATAAATCAACAAGTTAATTATCTATATTTCTATCTTTAACTAATTTTCACAAGCTAATATTGGAGTAGAATAATTACAATTTGATATTAACTTAGTAGAATATTGACAATACATTTGATATGGAATAGAATCGAATATCTCACATTTTATATAGAATCGAATTACTTAAATTTTGATATTAATTTAGTAGAATGTTAACTATTTGATATTAGCCATAAACATCAAATAAATAAATCAACAAGATAACATTCTATCCTCAACTAACTATCTTTCACAAGCTAATATTGAAGTAGAATATTATCATGGTGAGAGTAGACAATAATTTAAAACTTTATAGTTAGTTCTCCTTCGCAATTGTATAAATGACATAGATGATGAAACACTTAAAATTGTGTTTCACCAGAATAATGGAACACATTTAAAAGATTTACCGAAACTGTTCGATGATATTATGAATATAAAGTGCAGTTTCCATAAAGACTCACAAGAAGATCATCTTTGGCTTGCGAAAATCACTTAAGATCAGAGAAGAGGGGAGTATGCGTTATGAGATTTTACTGCGTAGGAACATCATAGCAAATATTTACATCCAGTTTCATAATGAAGTTGGGCATACATTATCGCGAACTGCAAATGAAAGTTGCGTTGTTTACCCATATGAAATTATGTTCCATCAGGATAATGTTCCTCTTCGATAAACTTTGAAGATCTGAGAAATCTTCGCTAATCAGATTAAGACATCACGGCCTTATTGCTGAGGGCACATAAAATTATTTTTTAAAGTTTAGCATCAAATATATAGGTTAATATGAAAAAGCTGTAGATGGACCTGTTAAGCATGAAGTGTTTATTAGCTCTTATGTACTATTATCCTGCCTCGTATATTTTCATTGTTCATAATTTTGCAGCAACTGCTTCTACTGTCAAATTATAAATGAGCTGTTAATCTTTTTCTAATTTTTATAATAATTGTTTTGATGAATATTTCTTCAGCTCTTTGATTTGTGTATTCTCAAGGGTAGTGTTACATTGTATATTACAGTGTTTCTAAATTTTTCTAATAATTTACCTTGTATAATTATATATTTTTAATATTCTAGCATTTCATATTTGCCTTTGCCTTTTTTTTTAATTTTAATTTTTTGTTAATCTCTTCTGTTTTTGTAAAAAGAATTTCCTCGTCATTCAGTTTTACTCCTTCAAAAGTGAATTTTGGAAAAATTGCCTCTCTTCCATCATGTGTGTCTATTCAATTTCACCATCATTCCCAAACAGTATAGAGGCAACACAGTTCTAGGCACAATGATGTGGTATGGTGTAGTAGCAGTATCATTAAGCAGTAAATGATATATTTAATATTACTTAAAGGCTATTTTTAGCATTACTTAAAGGCTACTTTTAATATTATTTAAAGTTTACTTCTACATTAACAGTTTGATATTAGCCATTAAAATCAATTAAAAAAATGTTATATAAAGATAGTAAATAGATCTTTATATCTAAAAACAAATTAATATTTTTAATAACATTTAATATCAAATATGTAGGTTAATATGGAAAAGTTGTAGATGAACTTGTTAAGTAGTAAAGGTTGCTTTTAACATTAAATAAACACTATTTTTAGCATTATTTTAAAGCCTACTTTTAACATTATTTAAAGGTTACTTTTAGATTAGCAACTTGATATAAGCCGTAAATTTCAATTAAATAAATCAACAAGCTAACTATTTCTCTTTCTATAACTAACTATCTTTCACAAGTTAATATTGGGGTAGAATAAATTTGATATTAACTTAGTAGAATATTAATCGCATTTGAAATGAATATTAACAACTGAGGAATATTAACTATTTGATATTAGCCATAAACATCAAATAAATAAACTAACTATCTCACTTTCTATATTCAACTAACTATCTTTCACAAGCTAATATAGTGGAGTAGAATATTAGCATGATGAGAGTAGACAATAATTTAAAACTTTATAGTTAGTGCTCTTTCGCAATTGTATAAATGGTATAACTAATGAAACACTTAAAATTGCGTTTCATCAGAATAATGGAACATATTTAAAAGCATTACAGAAACTGTTCGATGATATTATGAATATAAAGTGCAGTTTCCATAAAGACTCACAAGATCATCTTTGGCTTGCAAAAATCACTTAAGATCAGAGCAGAGGGGAGTATGCGTTATGAGATTTTACTGCGTAGGAACATCACAGCAAATATTTACATCCAGTTTCATAATGAAGTTGGGCATACATTATCGCGAACTGCAAATGAAGTTGCGTTGTTTGTCCACATGAAATTGTGTTCCATCAGGATAATGTTCCTCTTCGATAAACTTAGAAGATCTGAGAAAATTTCACAAATCGGATTAAGACATCATGGCCTTATATCTGAGGACACATAAAAATACTTTTTTAACGTTGAATGTCAAATATGTAGGTTAATATGGAAAAGTTGTAGATAGACATGTTAAGCATAAATACTAGTATCTAAAACCAAGTTAATATTTTTAATAGCGTTTAATGTCAAATATGTAGGATATTATAGAAAAGCTGTAGATGAACCTGTTAAGCAGTAAAGTCTACTTTTAATACTACTTAAAGGGTATTTTTAGCACTACTTACAGGATTCTTTTAATATTATTTACAGACTGCATTTTAAAGGCAAATTTTCGCATTACTTAAAGATCCTTTTAATATTATTTACAGACTAATTTTACAGTAATAATTTGATATTAGCCAAAAATTTCAATTAAATAAATGTTATATAAAGATAGTAAATAGATCCTATTATCTAAAAACAAATTAATATTTTTATTAACGTTTAATATCAAATATGGAGGTTAATATGGAGGCACTATTAATTACATATATACTTAAACAATATTTTTAGCATCACTTAAAGGCTACTTTTAACATTATTTAAAGGTTACTTCTACATTAACAATTTGATATTAGGCAAAAACATCAGTAAAATTAATCACCAAGATTAAATCTTTTACAAAAACTAATACTAGAGAAGAATATTAGCATGATGAGAATAGGCAATAATTTAAAACTTTATAGTTAGTGCTCCTTCGCAATTGTATAAATGACATAACTAATGAAACACTTAAAATTGTGCTTCATCTGAATAATGGAACATATTTAAAAGATTTACCGAAACTGTTCGATGATATTATGAATATAAAGTGAAGTCTCTATAAAGATTTACGAAAACATCATCTTTGGCTGGCGAAAATCACTTAAGATCAGCAGAGGGAGTATGCGTTATGAGATTTTACTGCGTAGGAACATCATAGCAAATATTTACATCCAGTTTCTTAATGAAGTCGGGCATGCATTATCGCGCACTGCAAATGAAGTTGCGTTGTTTACCCATATGAAATTGTGTTCCAGCAGGATAATGTTCCTCTTCGATTCTTCGCTCTGAGAAATTTTCACAAATCAGATTAAGGCATCATGGCCTTATGTTTGAAGACACAAAACTATTGTTTTTTAACATTTAGTGTCAAATATGTAGATTAATATGGAAAAGCTGAACATGGACTTGATAAGGATAAAATGGTTAAAATGATAAATTATCTGTTATGTACTATCTTCCTGCCTTTTATATTTTCATTGTACATAATTTTGCAAGAACTGCTTCTACTGTCAAATTATTTATTAGCTGCTACTCTTTTTCTAATTTGTACAATAATTGCGTTGGTGAATATTTCTTCAGCTCACTGATTTGTGTATTCTCAAGGATAGTGTTACATTGTATAACATTGCATTTAAAATTTTCTAATAATTTACAAATTTATTTATATATTTTATTAATATTCTCGTATTTCATATTCTCCCATTTTTTTTTTTTGTTTTAATTTTTTTTTTTTGTTAATATCTTCTGTTTTTGTAAGAATTTCCTCATTGTTCAGCTTCTGTACTTCCAAATGCGAATTTTGAAAAAATGTTTTTCGCCTCTGTAGTGTGTCTCTTCAATTTCACCCACATCATTCCCAAACTGTATAGGGGTAACTCAGATCTAAACACAATGATGTGGTGTGGTGTTGTAGTAGTATTAGTGTTAAGCAGTAAAATCTGTTTTTAACATTACTTAAAGGCTATTTTTAGCAATACTTAAAAGCTACTTTTAACATTATTTAAAGGTTACTTTTACTTTAACAATTTGATATTAGCCATAAATATCAATTAAACAAATATTATATAAAGATAGTAAATATATTCTTACATCTAAAAACAATTTAATATTTTAAATAACGTTTAATATCAAATTTGAATGTTAATATGGAATAGCTGTAATTGGGCCTGTTAAGCAGTAAATTCTAGAATTAAGACCGACCTGGCCCGAAGGCTTGCGATAAAAGCAGTTATTAATTGCCGTAAATAACAATTAAATAAATGTTATGTAAAGATAGTAAATATATTCTTGTATCTGAAAAAGATTAATATTTTTAACAGAATAAAATTGACATCTATGAAGAAATGCAAATGAAGAATATAAAAAAAAATCATAAAGGTTATTTAAATAAAAATTATTAATAACAGAAATAAATTACATTTATATAATATAACTAACTCTATAAACAAACAGGGACTTGCCAGGGATTGTGCATTAATAAATCCACATTCCTCTGTCATTTTGATATATTTTTATCAAAATAACAGGGGGAAGGGGTATTTATTAAGGCACAATCAAATTACCAAATCAAGTTAATTTAAACAATAATCATTAACAAAATTATATTATACCAATAAATATGTTACATCAACAGAATACTTTTCTAGATATTTATATTGATTCAGTCAATAACAAAGCAAATATAGGAAAATTATAATTTCTGAGCTTATATATTCCAGGATAAAGTTCAATTGATTTGATATTGTAATGTATTTTTTTACATTTTTACGTTGCATTATATGAATATACATAATATATAATAGTACATTAAATGCTAAATTACACTTTAAAAACAGAATATAAATAAACACTTAAAAATAAAAATGTATAATTCATAGACTTGTACAAAAATTAACTATAGTTATTCATCTAATTATAATAATAAATAATGTTAGGATGCACATTATTGTACATTATTTACTATTAATTTACAAAATTTATTTATATATTATAACAAAGACAAAATTTATTCATATATTTATAAGTAAGTCAACAAATAAAATGTATCTATCATTAAATGTTATTATTTAAGAAGTATATTAGGAAAAAATGCTTGTAAAAAACTAATAGCTTAGTTTTATTACAAAAAAAAAAAAATCAATTTCAAAATATATCTAAAATGCTAAGTCATTTATATATGAAAATACTTTCTAACGTTTCTTTTGAAATATTTATCCTCTTCAATATTTTTTCCACAATGCTTTCCTTCAGAATTAATTTATTCCTTTAAAAAATAAAATAGAAAATAAAAAAAAATAATAAAAAAACGAGATAATGAGAAGTAAAACTAGTGAAAAATAAAATAAATTTTCTAGTATCTACATATTCTGCCTAATATGATATTTTTCGCCTCTTTGCTTGTTTAGCAAGAGCATTTTCCAAGATATTTATTCATAGATAGTTTGAGTTTGCAAAGATTATTATTAAAATAAATTCGATGTTAAATATGTTGTTAGGTATTAGGTTTCAGCATTTTCATAAATTTAAATTCTCCACAAATAAATAAATAAAAAAATATATATTTACTGAGAAAAGTATACTTAAAAAAATCAATCAATGAAATATTTTCTTTTAGAACTGTATTTTAACAATTAAAATATGAAAATACTATTAATTTAACATTTTGCACGAATTATTACATAAATTTGGTTGGGTACTTGGGCAACGTTTTATCTAAAATTGATAAAGTATTTTGATTTTAATGTATATTTATCGAAACATTTTTTAAAAAAAAAAACTAACAACTTAACTCTTTGGTACTACAATAAAATACTTTCTTTTATAATTGTTTCTCAAAAAAAATTACCTTTAATTTAATAAGTTGCATGAATTATCACATAAATTTGCTTGGGTATATTTGGCCAATGTTTTATCTAAAATAGTATTTTGGTTTTAATTTATATTTATCAAAATATTTTTTTAAATATAACTCCTTGGCACTACAGCCCATTATGGGACAAGGCCATCAGCCTACTGGCAGATTTTGAGACAGGAGACGATTTCTTTTAACAGGGTAGGATCGTCAGCTTACCCCCAAACGTCTGACCACCCATTAGGGATGAACCTATGGTTAATTATCACCTATAGGTCTAAGATTGTAATCGTTGGTTCCATTTCGAACCACTACAAGCATCCATGACACCGCCTAGTCTCGAAGTCGATGCCTGTGGCAAAAGAGTGCCAGAGAGCTAGTCACTAGATCATTAGTCTCAAAATATTTTTATCATTAATATTTAAAGTTTTAGAATAAATGATCAAAAAATTGCAAATTAAATATTTTTATTTGTCCCTGCTGCTCTTCCATATTTAAAAAAATATTGTCATGGTATATGCCTCTGCAATGAGAGAGTTTTAAAATATATACTAAATTACAATGAAACACCTAGCGGATACAGAGAAAAATGTTTGTTATTGAAATTGCCAAATAATATTTCAATCTTCTGCCATAGTGTAGTATAGATTACAAAACTAGAGTGTTTATAGCAAGCAGATTAAGTAAAAGTTTTAAAAAAAGTTATCAAAACTCGAAATTAAAATGATTTAAAGTTTATTAGTATTCGTAAAAATCATCCTATTTGAAGCCGATGATGAGTTGATTTAAAATATCTTCATTTTGTATAGATACGGCGATGTTTAGAGTTGTGAACAAGTCACGATATTCGATATGAAAATTGCTTGAATTCAGATAAACAGTGTTATTACAAAAACCTGTGCAATGTTTTGCAGTTTAATAAATGTGCGTAAATAGTAATAATGTAGAAGAGGGTTCAAAGGGTGAAGTACAATATAGGTTAGTGGCATAGTGTAATATAGGTTACTTACAAAACTAAAGTATTTATTGCAAGTAGATTAAAGGAAAATAAAATATTATAAAAAGTAGAAATTTAAATGCATTTAAAGTTTATCAGTATTCGTAAAAATCATCCTACGTAAAGGCGATAATCAGTGGATTTAAAATACCTATTTTATTGTAAATACAGGGGCATTTATAGTTGCGAACAAGTCATGATAATCACTATGAAAATAAATTCACATAAAAAGTTTTATTACAAAAAAAGTTCAACGTTTTACAGTTTAATAATTGTACCTAAATAGTAGTAATGTAGGAGCTAGTTCAAAGAGTGAAATGTTATATTGGTTAGTGGCATAGTATAATATAGGTTACAAAACTAAAGTGTTTTATTGCAAGTAAATTAAGAAACTAAAAAATTTATTAAAAGTCGAAATTAAAATGAATTTAAAGTTTATTATCGTTAATAATAATCATCGTACTTGAAGAAGATGATCAGTGGATTAAAAATATTTAGTTTATTGTTAATAAACATTTAAAGTTGTGAACAAGCCACGATATTCACAATGAAAATTGCTTCAGATTAACAGATCTATTAAAAAAACAATATTTCCCAATTTAATAAATATGCAATAATAATAATAATGTAGGAGATGATTCAAAGCATGAAGTTTTTAAGTGAGAATGCAAACTATATATTTTTTTATCTAAATCAACTATAAAGAACACGTGAGAAATTTCAACCTTTCAAAATTTAAGAACGTCAACTTGAAATTTTTATTTTGAAATATACATGAACCCAGACAGCTGGTTGCCATAAATGATAAATTCAGGTTTTCCCTGGCACTTTTTATCAATTTAGATTTCAACATGTTTTAATTTATTCAATGGAGTTTAATTTATATTTATTTAACAAAAAATCATTTGTTTATGGTAAGTGAATAGAAACACACGCATGATAGCATAACACATTCTACATGATAGCATATTTTCCCTGAAAAGACGGAAATTAAATGTTAAAATAAAAGAATTTTGAAGCAGTTTCAATATTAGAAGAAATTAAACATAAAGCTTTCTGTAGATAATCAGAAAGATCAAATTTCAAACGTTAAATTTCATTTGATAATAATAAAAAAGAGACAATATCAACAATTTCGTATTTTAAGAAAAATAATGCGTTTCAATAATAGAAAAATTAATTAGACAATAAGTGTTATATTTAATTCGCCAAAAATTGAACATCTTTACTTTAAAAAATCATTAGCTGTCAAAACAAGACTCAGACATTTCTTGAATTTCATTTGAACAGAAATTCATGCTCTTATATTAATTCATACATTCATACTCTTAAAAATTAAATATACCGGTAAAAATAAAATTTAAATAGTAATTAAATAGACTTTCTTATACAGTATTCTAACAATGATAAATTATTTTCAAAATAGAAAAGTAAACGAAATAAACTTGCAGCAAAAGTTTCAAAATCATCTTGCTGAAAATAAACTCTAGCAAAGTTTAAGCAGCAAATGCAAATACAAACTCTTTAAAGTATTTCAGTTGAAATAATTTTGAAAAAGGATTTTTAAAAGGTTTATGCAAGAATAGACAAGTCATGGCTTTATGCCAGACAGCTCTAACATATGAAGCCAAATTTTACTAGCAAGTTTATTTTTTAATTAAGTAAGTCGATCTACGCCGGTAGTGATTATTCAGAAAATTAATTTGGTTCCAGATTCTACATTGCTACTTAATGGGTTTTAAGCTACGATTCAATAAAGTTTTATTAATGAACGTAGAAGTTTCTCAAAAAGAGTAATGAAGTCGTTTTTATATTATACCGTACAACTCTTATTTTATTTTATTTATTTATGTCTTATTATTATTTTTAGAAATGTTTTAAGAAGAAAAATAAAAAAAGTTTTAATAATTTCTAATAATAATCTTTTATGAAATAAAAATATTCTTGGTTTTTAATTAGGCTTTCGAAAAAAAATATTTTTAAAAATTCACAAGCTTCAATTGCTAATGATTATAATTTATTATACTGATTAAATTTAATACCCCCAAATGTACTTTTAAGCTTTGTACTTGTTTTAATTAAACAAAAAGATTTAATTTATTGCAGATTTATCGAAGAATACCTATTATTGAAAAATTATTAAATAGTTTATTATTATTAAAGAATATTTAATACAATATCTTACTCTAAAAATATAAGTTATCTATTACTTAAGAATTAGCAAAAAAATAATTTAAGCTAATTATTAAATATTTTATTGTATATTTGAGATAAAAAAAATTGCTTTTATCATAATATCAATATGTTATAAACTGAAGTCATACAACGCTACTGAATGTAACATCTCGAATATAATAATCACTCGTTTAGCATTTTAAAGGTTCAAAAATTAAGTATTCAAAATTTTATTTTTAATAATAGTGCATTATAATTTTTTTTTGTCATTGTTTATTACTTTTACTAAGTGAAGATAATAACATTTGAAAAGAATCCGGAAACCAATTTATTGTTTTCAAAATATATTTTTTTCTTAACAACTCTTATGATTCTCTTTCTATAATTTTCGTTTAATATTTTTTTTAAATATATATTTTTAAGTTATTCAGAGCGATTTGATTTATTTTTACGCAATTATTCAACAATAGAAAAATTTAAAAGATTAAAAAACATTTGTTATTTTCATAAAATTCTCAAAAAAATAATAAAATGACATTAAAAGGGTTATTTTTAAGCAATTAATTTAATTTCAGTACTTAAAATAAAGCTTGGTATGTTGGTTGCATTTTTTTTTTTTAGATGTAATTTGTCCATTCAAAATTTAAATTATTTCATATAAGTTCTTTGACATCCTTTTGAAATAATCAAATGACTCTTTAAATTCAGCTTTAAATTACAAATAAGAAACATTAAACCTTTCAATACATAATTAAATTTAAATTTAAAATTGCCATCAAAATTTAGTACATACAGAAAAATAGAAATATTTGTTGATTAACTGTTATTAAAAAGTCAATTCATAATTATTTTCATATAATTAATTTTTATTTAAATAAAAAATAGTTTAAAAAATTATCGTTCAAAAAGATAAAATAAATTTTTAGAAAGTGTTATTTTATTAAAAAAAAACATGAAAAAATATACATAATAGCGGAAAAACTTATAATGTTTCTATAATAATAAAGCATAATGCATCTTCTTTTAAATGTTTAAATGCTTACGTTTCTTTTTATTTTAATAAAATAAAAATATTTTTTTTTTCCTTTCAAATCTTTAAACGCATTATTTATAAAATACAGTTATTATCTAAATAAATTAACTTTTTATAGAAAAAATTGTTTCAAAATATTATTTATAAAATATTAAAATGCATATTTAATAAATGAATAATATTTAAGGAAATTTAAATATTTCATTAATTACAAATAATGCAATAATATTTATGTATTAAGTATTTTTCTTGTTTAAGTATTTTAAATGTTTAATATTAATGTTAAATGCTTTTTTTTTTTTTATTTTAATAAAATATGTACAATAGTTTTTCCTTTTCACAACTTACAAAAAATACAGTTATAATCTAAATAAATTAATTTTTTTTGTAGTAAAATTGCTTTAAAAATATCATTAAGAATTATTAAAAATTCATATTTTAATAAACGAATTACATTTAAGGAGCTTTAAATATTTCATTAATTAAAAATAATGAATTATTATTTAAAACAAAATTCTTTTAGAACAACTTCAGAAAATTTAAATATAAAAATCTTATTTTATAATATCTCATTTTTTTGATGATATAAAAGGATTTAAAAAAAAATATAAAATATTTAATTACAAAAATAAAAAAATATTTAAATACAAAAATATAAAAATATTTAAATACAAAAATATTTAAATACAAAATATTTAAATACAAATATATAAAATATATTTAAATAAAAAATATAAAATATTTATATATAAATATTTACAAAAATATATAAATATTTAAATTTTATTAATATAAAAATCTTATTTTATGATATAATATACCGTTGAATGAAAAAAAAAAAACAAGAAGAAAATTAAAAATTTTAAATTTTAATAATGTAATATAATTCCATAATTATACAATTTTTAATTTTAAATGCAATGTTATAAAACAAAACTAAAACCTTCTAAAAAATATAATACAATTTAAAAGAACATTTTGAGCACCATATTTGAGTACATATTTTTGTAATAAACTTTTTAGATACCAAATTTTTAGAATATTAAGTATCAGAATTTGAAAACTGTTTAAACTCAAAATTTTAATTAAAAGAGTTCTCTCCAATCCCTGCGCACAACATATGACTTAGATAAACACAGAAATAAATTCGGAGAGCAAACTTACTCAAACAAATCCCGAGCGGCAAACTTTCAGGAATCCTGTTTACCAACTTTTTCTTCAAAGCAAACGAAAACTTGAACCAACTTCACCGAAAAGCATTACATGGCACGGCAGCCAAACTTCCAACCGACTTGGCTAACTATTCATCGCCAAACCAACTGTAATAAATTGGAAGCTTTTGACTTAACTGGGCTAGTTAGAGAAAATTCGAACTGGGAAAATATCCATCCGTTCTCTTGATCGTCTGCAGCCCAACTGAACCGGGTGAGGCTTGGCTGATAGCTCCAAAGCAAGGGAGGGTCCATTATGGCCCATTCTGGAGGGGGAAGAGCAGGAGAAGCAATGGGGAAAAAGTCACTTTTTTCCTAAGATTTAAAGGAACTTAGGAAACTGCTGGTGGCTTTTGATGCGTTTTCTTTTGAATCTTTTTGTTCCTATTGTTCATTGGTGGATTGGAAAAATAGAAAAATTGAGTTTAAAACCTCAGTTAGTTTTTTCTTTTTCTTTTCTCTTTACTTTTTTTTTTAAATAAAGGGCAACAAAGGACAAATTAATCAAGCCATGTCAGGCACTTTGGGACTTGGTTATAGTAAATATTTTGTTGCACACTAATCTTCTTTAATCGTTGATGCTTGTAAAGTTTGTTTATTTTGTTTGTTTGCTTCTTATCACAAAATGCACTTCTAAATATGTTTACATAGTAATGCATAAAAGGGTATTTAATGAAAACTATTTAACTAGATTATTTTTAAGCCTAAGCATAAATATCAAATTTAATCAAAATTTAAAATTTATTGATAGTGAAAAGTTTTCAAACACCGAATTTTTTAGTATTTCTTAAAAATAGCATTTGAACACAGAGTAACATATGTTTATATTTATTCTACAATGAATTGTTACTATTTTAAATTTTGTTTAAATTGTGATTTGCATCGAAATGTAGTTTAAAAATATTGAAACTTAACAAAACATTTATAAATTAAGTTTCCTTATTTAAGTTTGTTTAACTTAAAAATATTTTAAATTTAGTAGTATTTTTATTCTTTTTTAAAACATTTGCAAAATTAATTTATGTCATTACATGTTTACAATTTGATTAAAAATCAATAAGAATTAAAGAATGATATAAAGAACATTTAAAAATATTTTATAATTAAATTTGCATTTTTATTGTTTATTATAAGTTTTTTTTTTCCCGCATGATTTACAACTATCACAAAAATAATATTTATTACCTACAAATTATGATGTTTTAAAAACAATTTTAATTTTATTAAAGATACAATCACTTTTAATAGTAATAAAAATTTTAATTTTATTAATGAAAATAATATAAAATTAAAAATCTTAATGTAGTTTATTTTCAGGACAATTGTTTTATAGATAATTTAATAAACCTTATTGCAGGTTGAATCTTTAATATAATTTATTTTCTGAATTAAAGAATCAATCAATAAATCAATCTTTTAAAATATAACAATTAACTTATATCATGCTCGTTTACAATTACATTAAAGAATCAATAAAATTATGATAGATATAAAGCACACTTAAAAAATATTTTAAGAAATTTTCATTTTTATTATTTATTATCAGTTTTATTTCCCTGCATGATTTACAACTATCACAAAAAGAGTATAAATTGCCTACAAAATTTACGATGTTTAATGATGATTATATTTGAAATAAAATTTTAATTTTTATTAATTATGCAATAAATTTTAATAATAATAAAAATTTTAATTTTTAATAATGCAAACTAAAAATTTTAATCTACTTTATTTTCAAGTCAATTGTTTGATAATTTAAAAATCCTTATTGCGGATAGAATCTTTAACATAATAATATAATTGATTTTCTGAAATAAAGAACCATTTAATCTTTCAAAATATAACAAAATTAAACAACTCAAACATTGCGTACCATCTCAAAATGGTGTAATATATCTAATTTAAAATTCTATATTGATTTTAATTTAATGAATGTAATAAGAAAAGAAATATTTCAATAGTTTCACTAATTTCTTACAATCCAAGCTATTTAACACATTTTGGAACTATTTTCCGTATCATTAAATAAAAAAATATAGATAATAAAGGTATTCAAATTCTATTACGTAGCATTTTAAATAAATATAACAAATGCTTTGAAACTAGCATAAAGATATGATACGTATTTTATCTTCTTGTCATAAATACGATTATATGTTACTCCAATTTTATGTATTATTTTTTTAAATTAGGAAAAAATAAATTACCTAAATAACATTTTATTTATTTTAAATAATTTGAATGGATTAATATATAATTACGACAATTTTATATATAAAATTATCAAACACAAACCATAGGAAATATGTTTTTCTGTAGTTTTGTTCCGCAGGTATACAAAAAGCATATAAAAATACTGTCATATATATATATATATATATATATATATCAGGGAGCGGTATAAATTTATAAATATGTCGTAATAAAGACAAAAGCAGAAGAAAATAGACATGGTATCTGTCAGAAAACCATTCCGTCTGTATAGCAAAACCATAAAATAGTATCCGGTATACATATAATCAATATGGCAGTCCCATTAAAGAAGAACTAGTTCCCATAGAAAATATATTGAAAACAAACCACTCAAGATGCGAAGGGAACATTAGTATTAAACATATAAATACCTCAAGACAATCGGCAACCAATCCAATTAGCAAATTAGTTTCTTCCAATTTATTTTCTATCTGAACTAGTTCTTTTTATGCACAATGTATATATACATATATATTTGTATATGGTTCTTTATGTAAGTTTCGATTTGGGTCCAGTTGTCTAGCGAGCAGAATTAATATGCTTTTTCAAAATCTTAAGGGTAGTATTTGTTGATAAAGCTCTACTCATTAAGTTATAATTAATTTCTTTTGGGGTTTGCTGATTTTTTTGGACAACTTGTTTCTCATCCTTTTTGTATATTTCGTATTATATGGTTTTTTCAATTCACCGATGCACTTCTAACCCCTTTACCTTTTAGACAATCGAATTTGTCAAATAATATTCAGTCTCGCTTTTTACATACCGTAGATTCTAAACAATTTCTTTCACTCTTTTTTTAATTTGAGGAGACTAAATGTACGAAATTTTAAGGTTTATGAGTGGAGGATGTTTTTACCGTTTTCTGATGCTTTTCGATTGTGATTCTAATTCATCACTTTCCTTTTCTCTTTTAATTTTTGTATTAACATACTGCATCTTTGTACATATATATAAATACTCACACATACACACATATTTATCTATCTATTCATCTAATCTATCTATCATTCTATTTCAGTGGATATATATATATATGTTTATACAGTGTATATTCTGGCTGTGTCAATGTGACTGTGTATTTATATATTAATACAGACAACGAATAAACAATTTTATTAATTATAGCGTCCGTCTTTAGTGTCCCAAAACTGCCAAATTAGGCTTGGAAAAATAACTATAAAAATCTTAGAGTTTTTCAATTATTAGGTCTTAATTCATGCAGTTTTTTTTAATAGATTACTTAATTAGTATTATTATCAGAGGAATCAGACTGATAACTACTTCAAGCCAAACAGTTGTCAATTGTCATTCTCATTTAAGTAGGAAAGCATATTTTTGTAGCTTCGAACATGACAAATGTTGCACAGAAAAAAAACTATGAGAAATATTTCACTTTCACTACTTTTAATAAAATTAGGTTAACCATATCAATTCTCATAGAAGATTACGGGGCAACATGCATATGCTGAAAAAAAGTTGTCCAAAATGGTTTAAATGTTGCCATGATGGTGATTAAAATACGGAAGATCAAAAGAGCTTTGAAAGTCAGGAAAAAAACACATAAGCAACTAAAGTCTAGTGAAATCTTTACTGATGAACTTTATTGATTGTATTTAATGCATCGGAACGAAACTTTGAAAGATAAAGCAACCGGAATACAAGGAAAGAAATGGTCGATGTCGTGTTTTGGCCAGACAATGCTCAACCACATGTTGAGAAGCAAGTCAAAAACTATTTGGAAACGCTTCAATGAGAATTCTACCCAACGCTGTATTTTCCAGACATTGTGTCTTCTGACTGAAACTTGTTTTGGTCGACGAGACATAACTTGTTTTATCAAAACTTCCAATTTTCTAAAGAATTGAAATATTGGCTTGATTAGTGGATAACTTTAAAAGACGAGTGTTTCTTTTCGACGAAGAATTGATCTTTTGAAAGAGAAGGAAACATTGTTTTGGAGAATAAAAGCAACCCGAATTTCATTATTGACGTATATTCATTAATTAATAAAGAAAGTATATGTATATTTCCCATTATGAGAATGCATTTGTCAACAAGATGCAAACTTAGAAGAAAATAAGAAGACATGCTTAGAAATAATTTATAGATTAAATATCAAAAGCAGGCATATTATATTTTTGCTACATAATCACCCTCACGCTCTATACAAGTTTTCAAAAGTTTACAGACTGTCTGAATTCATCTAAATCTTTTTGGTTGACTGTACATCTAGCTATGCATTGTTCTCTATACCTTCTCATCTTATAGAAATTTATTTAGCAGTGGCTTCTTGATCGGTATAGATATGCCATAATATTGAGACTTTGGTTTGGTTTTTCAGTCTACGGACATTTTTTGCACAATTGATGCTAATTAGACAGGGACCTACGTGAATTCTGAAATTCAACGTGAATTCTGAACCACTAACAAAGATCCATGCTACTGCCTGAAGCCAGTGGTAGCAAAGGCCAAAGCGCTAGCCAATTGGCTATCGGCCATGTAATATTGATGGAGAATACAGATCTTAGATGAAATTACAGATATTCAATTGTCTAAAGTCAATTGTTTTCAAGTGCCTAAAATCTTGGTAATTCATGGCCGTCATAAAAAACCGGAAGGTTATATTCCGGTGTAAAGATTATAATATATTTCCAATTCATTTGAAATGTCAATATATCAGTATTACTTATATTCAATTTCTAAAACAAAAAATCAATTTTATCTGTTTTAGTTTTAGTATAAATTCTTTATTCTCACCTACTTTAAAATTCCAATGAAGTACTTACACAAAATGTCTTGAATTGATTTTTCTCTCTCCGTAATCTATGTCATACAGTACAACTATAAAAAACAGGTGCTTATCTCTTTCATAATGCATCACATTTCCTATCTCAGTTCTCCTACTTCTTTTTTACATCTTTTTCTCTCCTGAGTACCATTTGGTGGAGTTTTGTCTCCTGTTCCGATAACGAGGAACAACTTGTTGATTATTGATTTTCCCTTTCAAAGAAGTTATGGCTTGGAAGGAAAATCTCCTGATCTCTCAGATCGCAGAATCAGCACCAAAGAATGGTATTCTTTGTGGTATAATAGTATAATATTATACTTTTGGTATAATATAATTACACATTATTATAATATAAAATTACATACAATAATTTTACTTTTGCCAATAGAATTTTAATTTGCTGCGCAATGGAATTAAAATTTTAAAACTATGTATTTTAAAAAAAGTCGTAGTATACATTTTAAAATACAGAATAAATACAGTATATTCTATTTATTTTGGGGCCTGATGGTAGATTGGCTTGCGCTTTGGCTCTCGGTACCACAGAATCCCGGAGGGACTATGGAGGTTTGTAGTGGTTCTGAATCCACTTTAAGCCGTATATCCCGGTCGTATATGACCGTAAAGCGTGACAGAGTTCAATCAGTCTTCTTCTCACCCACATCATTCCCACACTGTAAAATGGCAACTCAGCTCTAGGCACAGTGATGCGGTGTGGTGTGGTGTAGTAGTATATTCTATTTGAGAATTTTGGAAAGATTCAAAGAGGAATTCTATTGAAAACACTTACTTAACTGGGACCTGAATGTGGGCTGACTGTGGCCTGAATGAACCATAGTTTTCGGGTTCGAGTCCCGGTGGTGGCATGGATGTTTGTAGTGATTCGTTGACTCCGGAATTGAAATTTAATTTCGGAATTGAGTTTTATGTCCCGGTCTCGTATGACTGTAGAGCGTCACGGAGCTAAGTTAGACTTCTACTTGTAGGTACTCCATCATAACAAACACTGCCCCCTTTCCCTTCCATCCCTGATGTCCATAAGTGTTTAGTATTTTATACTTTTGGGTATAATAGTATTCTTTGGTATTCTTTTCAAAGCATAGTATTCATTCTGCGTTATTTTGTTTTCCATGGTATAATATAAAATAAATTATATAGATGATAGATAAATTTATTTCTACAATAAATAAGTTTTCTTATTAATAGTTAAACAGCAAGTAGTGTGAATGTCTTATTTGTATTAAAATCAAAATTGTACATATTTAAATTTAAAAACAAAAACGAAGAATATTTTTAATAATAAAATGAAATTGCATTTAGATGTTTCTTTTTCTATTCCCAATGGCAAGGCAATACAAAAATTGGAAAAATACAAAAAAAAAAAAAAGAAAACAGATTTAAAAAAAAAACTGAAATCTTCTCGGCAAATTTCAACTTATCATGTGTGAACAGTCAAGAACGGATGAATAAACTCAGGAATATAACGATGTTTAATAATGCAAGAGATATATGAAGCAATTTATTGGAATACTACAAGAATGGCCAAATTCAATAGCCACATGAATATAGCAATGTTGAATTGATCAAGAATTTCAGGAAGAAGGTGAAATAAGGTGAATAAAATCATAATTAGCTGTTGATACATACCTAAAGCAGATATCTTTTTTTTTTTTACTTCTTTATGGTGATTTTTTATTGAAAGGCATACACAAATAATAACAAATTAAAATTTATGTGTAATTTAATTAGACATCAAGTGTTTATTAATCTTACAACACTTGTTATTTCAATAAATTCACATTGAAGACATTCTATAAAAATATGTTAAATATATTGATAAAAATGACAATAGATATTTATAGATAGATGTTAAAAACAATAAATTATAAAAGTTTAGAGATTGTTTTTAAAATGTATGAAATTTGAATTGTAAAATGAAGCAAATTCAAAATCGTAAAATTTTCGACTATATAAAATATCAAATATATTTATTCTCTGTTCATTTCAATCATTAACTTCATTTCAATTTTTTTAGATCATAAAATTATATTAATCTCTTCAACTTCTGTTTTTTCCTTTGTAAATTGAAAAAACATTGTTTTTAATTTTGTATCAACGAGAGGATTATAGATTATACACGATAGATAAGTCAATCATTGTTGAATTCACTAAATAAAAAGCAGTAAAAATTACCAAAACATTATCTTTTATTATAATAAAATGCTAGTTTTCCTTTTTTTTTTTAATTCTTTTCCTTTTTATATTTATCGCATTTAAGTAATCTTTTTACTATGGAACCTAGTAATTAATTCAAAATAATATTTTTCATTTGGCATTTACTTTTCATTTTACGATTCAGGCAATTTTTAATTTATTCTCCTAAATAGAATTAAAGAAAAACTTAATGAAAAGTAATTTAAGTTTAATTCTAATACTCGTTAAATTTCCAATATTTACACGAAAGCTTTTTTTTTTTAAAAAATTGCTGAAATGGCTCGTGTTTTGTTTCCATCATTAACAACAATTCTACAAAATTAGTAGTTTTATATGTTTTAGATTCAGATTATGTTTAAAATAATTTTTATTTAATATAACTGTTCGCAAGAAAAATTAGGGATAAGCAGTTGAATAATATTTGTATTTTGTTTGCGATATTATTTATTACATTTGTTTATGTCAGACACAATATTAAAAGAAACAATTCATTTCACAAATTGTGTAAAAATTTTTTAGATACTTGCTTTAATAAATTTGACTCATGAGGAAGTTAATATATTGTTGTAGCTACTTTTATGCATTAAACAATGCACTATTTAATTATTACTGTTGTTACTATCACAATTTGTGTTATTTAACTGAATTCTGTATATTCCTACATTCAATCCTTATGCTTTCTTTTGTAAAATTAATAAACAAACTGTTAAAGAAATAATCCGATTGTCACAAATTATCCCCAAATTATTCATTATTTTAATCTTTTATGTCAAATATGAGAATGATTAATTATGTGAATAATAATGCCAATAAATTTTAATTTTTGTCATAGAGCGTCTTTCTTCTGCGGAATTAATATTATATTAATTTTATAAATATAATATTCATAACAATAACTAATGGTGTATCGTTCTTTGTTATAAGCATTGCCACTGTGCAACCAATAAAAATGTGACAGACACTATTGAAGACTTAATAGCTAATTAGATAACTTAGAACAGAAGTGAAATGAAGTCCGTTAGTCATACCGACCATTAGGCCACCAGCTAACAATACGAACATTACCATCCCACTGTATTGCAACAATGAGTTTTGCAAGGAGTTCATCAAAGA
The DNA here is from genome assembly GCA_021605095.1 of Caerostris extrusa. NCBI lineage: Eukaryota > Metazoa > Arthropoda > Arachnida > Araneae > Araneidae > Caerostris > Caerostris extrusa. The sequence goes on along the minus strand of BPLR01011837.1, from coordinate 12,455 downwards.
TCTGGTAGTCCAACTGTCTAAATGAAGGGACATTTTATTGTTACGAATGGCCTAAACATTTCCAAACAAAGAATTCTCCGCGATCTAACATGATGCAACATTTTAATCCATTAACATCTATAATTTCTTTCCACCAGCTCAATTCCAACAATTGTTTTAACACTCACGCCATCATTTTTCTAATCTCCTTATTTTATTAAACACTCACAAATTCACTCATATTGATTCACTCAAACTATTAACTGGTATCTTGGTTCTGGCCACAGTGATGGGATGTAATAGTGATAATATCCCCTATGGTACCTTCTACCATTTTTGCTGATATGAAATTACTCATACCATAGCCTTTAACTTTATAATATTAACAGAGTTGGTATGGAGTGACGCCGTAGGTAATCATTGCGACTGCAGCAGTTACCAGCTTGCAGTTTATAACAGTTACAAGCAGCACCTAATGCTTAGTTCTGAAACGTCTTTCAGTCATAAAGTAAATGATCATCGGAAGCGTCAGAACCAGTGTATCCAATCAGCTGTTCTTTTATAGAGATCCATTGCCACGCAGTGTGATGATGTGTATTGTTATCCCCCATGATAACATATTCTCTCCAACTATTCTGCGTTCAACTGCGCTGAACGATATATTAATGATGTTTTACATCAGACTTCAATACATTCCGTGGCAATGAAAGGTATTGTAAATGAGTACATGAGAACATTTTAGCTTAAGGACAATACCCGTTATTAATTTTACAACAACATAATGGCAGTCCACAAAAGACTATGATATATTTAGACTGCCTTCGGGATTTTCCTATTCATCTATGTCTTTTTGTCACCAAAACTTTGTACAATTGAGCATGTATGATATATATTGTTTGCACATATTAAAATTTGACACATCTACTGTAAAATAGAGTGATATATCGCAGGATGAGATTGGGAGTCCTTTTCACTATTTACGTAAACATATACAAACAAGTATCACCGTAACAGGAGGTTTAATATATTATTATTTGAATATACATACATATATTGTTCAATGTCCCAGATGATTTTGAGGTCATTATTTTTTATTTGTTCACGCCTTGTGTATAAGTATATTTAATTTCAATACAAACAGCCACTTTTCTTATGGTTCTTCGTCATTTTTTAAGCATTTACAAGTCCTCCATTATTTATAAACAACAGCCTACTTAACGACAATTTATTACTTTTTTTCAAAGACAGTATTCACAAAATATAAAAATTGCATAAATATAAATATACATAATACATAACAAATTTTTATCAATAACTACTGTCTAATTGAGACTAAAATCATAATTCTATCTAAAATCATCCTACATCAGAACATTGTAATATTTAAATTTATTGAAAACAAACCAAAAAATTAAGTGCATGCAAAAATGTGAACTGTTAAAAATTAATAACAGTTCACATATTTCGTGTCTCCTTGCATTTATATATCTTTCTCATGATATTTATCAATAAAAAGTGAATGCTTACTAGGTATTTTTGAAGAATCTAAATAAAAACAAATAGATAAAATTATAAGTTATAATTTTTAACTTCAGATATAATATGTAACATTCCCAAATACTTTAAAAGTAATTTTCACACATGCAATTATTATAGATTTCTTTCAAGTAATCTCTCTTAGCTGTTATAAATGAATCCTCGTAGAAACATTAAATTCCTTTCTAACAGTCAATAAAAGTCACCATGATTTACTGTAAAAGTGTCTTGGGATACAAGAACTAAAATATATTACCTCCTACTGAATGGAAATAAATGTTGGTAACTGCAAGTAATTAATTAAAATGGGAGAATTATTTTAGTTAATAACGTTAAGTGTTATTTAGGATTTTAATATTAATCTGCATTAAGAATGATTTATATTTTCTCAAATGAGTTCATAAACAGCCCCAAACATTTTTTCTTAAAAGTTTCTATAACTGTAACTGTTTTAATATCTTTCAATTCTGTTAATTAATTTTACATAAAGAAGTAGTTCTGATTCCAAATTTATGTTAAGATTTCGAATACCAGGCAAATATGAAATAAATAGTATATTGAGCTCGGCTTTATTTTTTTAATCAGTTTCTTTTTTCTATCTTTATTATTAGATATGACATGGCCTTGTAGAATCATTAAAAATAAAACATTTATAGTTTAGTAAATTTTATATAAAAAAGGACTGTGCTTTTTATTAAATGTTTGAGAATTTAAATCATGTATGTTAATTAATATAAATTGGGTAAATGGATAATTCTTATCCCATGATACATTTTTAGCTCTAACTTGTAAGCATTTATGGATAATATTAATTTAGGAGGTGAAAATGAATTATGTAAATTATATATATATACACAGTCAAGTCACATTAATGTGACCCCACCTACTTTCGACGTCAACGTGAAATACCCAATCACAAAAGGCAGGTGGCAGCACATTGCAGTGGAATGTATATAAAGAATACCACTTAATGCCATTAAATACCACATTCCACACTCCACTTAAAGCCAGAATATACAAGAGTGCTTTTGACAGGTGGTCACATTAATGTGACTGGACTGTGTATTTAGGGCCAGATGGTGGAAATGACTAGAGCTGGGTGACACATGTTTCAGCATCGAGTCCCGGACGTACCATGGATGTGTGTAGTGCTTCGAAATCCATCTTAAACTGTGGATCCCGGTCTAATATGATTATTGGGCTTATAAGACTGACAAACTATCCCTTAAAAAGACAAAATACTCCTGTTTCGGAATCTAATAGTATATATATATATATACACTCATGTCCATAAATTAATGATAATTCAGAATCACACAGAAATTGAACTCTAAAATAAAAATTTCACCTGTAGAATTATCAAACACATCTTGAAGAAGAATATGCAAATTACAGGAAACCACCAGATGGCGCGGATAGTACGTCACAATGATGAGAGTGTAAGAGAGGGGTATATAAGGAATGGTGGCAAAGAAGTAAAATTGTTCACAAGCGCTCTAAAGCCTTTTAGTGCAATAACCGCATAGTTATGGCACAAAGGAAGCATTTGGATGATTTTTACGTGGTAGAATTATCGGACGACTGGAATATGGACGTACCAAGCTGGAAGTATCCGAGGAACTTGGAATCGCCCAGAGTGTCATCTCCAGGCTTTGGCAACGATTCCAAGAGGATGGTAATGTGAGTAGATGTTACAGCACAGGTCGCCCCCGAGTTTCAATGCCGAATGAGGACCGGTATTTAGCAGTTACTGCCAAAAGAAACAGACGGCCCACAGCATCAGACCTGTCTCGTCAGATCTCTTCAGCTACCGGTACAACAGTTTCAATTCAGACCGTGTACAGACGCTTAGGGCACATTGGTCTATATGCTCGTAGGCCTGTCAGATGTGTTCCACTTACCGCAACTCACTGTCGCCTGCGATTAATCTGGAGTAGAGAGCATGCATTGTGGACACCGCAACAGTGGTCTTGTGCGATGTTTTCCGACGAGTCCAGGTTTTGTTTGCAGTCTGATTCTCGCCGGACTTTCATATGGAGAGCGCCAGGTATCCGTTACCACCAAGAGAACACCATTGAACGACACCGTTACAGTGGTGCAGGATGGCTCATTTTGGGGAGGAATTATTCTTGGGGACAGAACTGACCTGCATGTTCAGAGTGTAACGATGACAGGCCACATCTATCGGGATGTCATTCTGGGAACAACATGTACGTTTGTTTCGTTGCGCCATGGGTGCTGAATTTCTGTTTATGGATGACAACGCCCGTCCTCACCGTGCAAACATTGTAGACGAATGCCTTCAATTGGAGGATATCACCCGTATGGATTGGCAAGCATACTCACCGGACTTGAATCCAATAGAGCATGTGTGGGATATGCTTGGCCGACGAATTGCAGGCCGTCAACCCCTCCCACCGGTCAACCGGAACTTCGGATGGCATTGCTTGATGAGTGGTGTAATATTCCCCAAGATCAGATTGATAATTTGATACAGCATGCCTAGGCGTTGTAAGGCCTGTATTGCATCGTCCGGGAGGCATACTCCATATTAACCATCATACTAAGTTATACTGTTTTTTGTAAATAGGTTCTTTTTTTTTTGGATTGCTCCAGGGAGTAAAAATTTTTTATGAATTTTATCAAACACATGCATCTTTTTTGCTCTTTACCTCTTGTTTAATAAAAATAGACTTTACAAATAAGTCGAATTTGTTTCATTCTGTCTCTTTCTTTTCCTGAACTTCATTATCCTTAATTTATGGACATGAGTATATATATATATATATATATATATACTATTAGTTACTAAAATAAGGATTACATTTAAATAAAAATAATTCAATAAAAATATTTTTTGTAATTTTCGCAAACAAATTTTTTAATACGAAATGCTAAATTAATACTTGAAAACTGAACTTTTATTATAAAATTTTAGTTTTGCTTGAATATGCACACATACAAAGATACATTTTTATTTAGGAGATTTAGCCTTCTATAACTACAAATCTACATTTCATTATTTATTATCACTTTTTTCATAGTATAATAAAAGCAAGAAAGAAAAAAAAAAAAAATGTTTTAAAAGAATAACGTTTTACTACTTTATTATAAATATTTTGACTTTTGATGACCAAACTTCTATTCCGTGTCTTGTATCGAAGCAATTACAATATCAAGTTTCAATATTTATTTCATCATTGTTAATCAATAGTCTATAATAATAATTTCAATGATGTGTAAGTGAAATATGTGGTTTTGATTTGGATTAATGCTTACTATCACTGATTCTTCGCTGATTTATAGAGATTAGGGCAGTCGTTATGGTTTAGATATCATTTTTATACTAAAACTCATGTGTTGAAATTTTCAACCTTTTAGCTAACCATACATCATCATTCTTCTGATTTCTTCAACAAGATTAAAAAAATATTTCATATTATCATGAAAGATATATGGAAGGAATTTGACAATTGAATTTAAGAACTCATTCTACGACTGAGCTGTATAAATTTCTCAATCATGTTCATGTGAGCTAATCAAAACCGAAAGAGAATGAATTTATTTAAAAAAATAAGGGCGATTAACGGCAAGGAAATAAAACTTTTGCGTGTAGCTCACAAATGATATTGATTAATGATAGACTTATTAACGTAAAAAAAATTTAATAAGTCTGCTTATGCAAATTGATTAAAATAAATTCCAGATGCACATCCATTTCTTTTTTTTTCTAAGAGAAGAATAAAAATGGAGTCTGCCAAGGAATGATAATGTAGCCTTGATATTGTTTGTTAATTTACAGAATTCCGTTACAAAAACAAGCAAAATATTGTAACAAAAAAATGGCGAAAGTATTTTACCATAATCAACAATGTTTCCGTGGTTCAAGCAATTAATAGAAAAACGCATTTCATTTTCAAAGGTAATCAATTATAGTGATAGTTGGGTTAGTAAATTTCTTTTTGCGTGTAAAGAGAACAGTATCAGTTTAGTCAGTATTGAATTTAAATTTCCAGCGGGTTAATCAAGTCTGAATAGAGCTGATATTATTTTGAAGAGTAAGAATGATAATCAATGGGTTTTCTCTTGACATAAGATAGCGTTCGTTAACGTAGAGTGATTTTAATATCTGGAGATTGTGGAATAACATTGATGAATATATTATATAGAGATGGGGCCAAGAAGTTCCTTGTGGAACTCCTGCCAAGATATTAAAAAAGTAGAGTTAATAGAATTTACAGATCGCGTTTAGTAGGATAGGAGTGCAGAATTTTAATTAAGAAAGGAGGAAAGTTGTAAGAGATAAGTTTATGAAGAAGTCTATTTTTACATAAACTGTCAAAAGTCTTGGCGACATCAAAGAAGATAACAGCAGTAATTAATTTTTTACCAAAGCCTTAAAAAATAGTCTCAGTCAAGTTTAGCAGCAGATGAGTTGTTGAAAGTTTTTCAGTAAAAGCCGAATTGAAGAGGGATCGTGATTTTTTTTCTTTTCAAGTGTAGTGATTAGGATGCTTCTAGTAAAGGTGTGCTAGTGTTCCTGCAACCAATAACATCTTGATGAATGCTGTTGATGGTGAATTCCTGAAATAGATTGTCATTCGACTGTAGAAATATTATACATTTCTTAGACTAATTCTTTCATCATGTTGATGTTCTGACTGAGAACATTTTAAGATCTACTAATGAATTAAACCAATGCAGGTACCTGCACATTAAATCTATACACTGGAAAATCCATTCAATCATTTTCGAAGTGTAGAATGGAGGTTTACATTCTTGGAAAATTCATTCCTAAATGGAATGACCCTAATGGCTGACATTTACTTACTGAAAGACTGCAATCATTGTAAGTAGGTAAATGTACTGAAACATAAAAAGAGAAAATTCTGCTACGTTGTACAAAAAAATTCCTTAATTAGTAACAAAATGTGCATGTCATTTCAAAGGTAACATTAAATATTCCAAATAGCCTTCTGAAAAAGCTACAAATTAGTAACCACAAAAAGTATATTTAAAGAAACCTAAGTACATACCGTAAGAAAACATTGCCTTCTAATGTCAAAGCTTAATTATATGGCACTTAGAAGAAGAAAAAAAAATTAGAAAGGGTTAGTCTCTTGTTTGCGTGCTTTATTCATCTTAAGAAAAGAACATTTCCAAAAGTCCCCCAAACCGATTAATATTTCGGAAATTTGTACATCTGCTGCAGTTAAAACAGGATCATCAATCACCATTCTCATCTTTTGTTCATTATTCAGCCCTATGAGGCCGTAACGAGATGAAGGAACTTTTTGTAAAATTAAAATCAGCCAAACATCTTTTTTTTTTCCCATGAACTAGAATTGCCAATTGCATTATTTCATTATTTTGTCATCAGAAGATCTAATTTAATAACCTTTTCAAAACAATTTTTGGTACTCGCTTATTTTTTTTTTTTTTTTAACTCAGAGAAGAAAAGGGTAGCTTTTCTTTAAAATAAAAAGAAAACATGCAAAGTTCGTATATTAAAGATGAGATAACTGTTTTTCAAAATATGAAATTCGCCGTTGAATTATTTCGAATTTGAAAGCTATAAAAACTTTAAAACTAAAGAATGTAAAATAAAGATTTTTTTAAAGAACGCATTGAAAAATGTATGCATGCAAAATAATGTGTTTTTCAAGTATTTAACTCTGAAAATAATAGTACTTTGAATTATTACTGTTATTATATATATTCGTTTTGACATATATAAGCAAACATTGTAATTTTTAAAAGATTTAAAAGCATTTTTGAAGATATTTATGCTAAATATTATATAATATCAGGCTATATGACCATATATCACAATGTTTTCTTAAAATAAATTAACTATGCAAAGCAAAAAATTAAAGAAATTACCTGTTTTGCGTTAAAAATACATTTGGCAAAGAGAGAATTTGGTGTCTTTGAAAACACATTTGACGACTTAAACTAATTTGATGAATTGGTATAACTTTGGCGACTTTGGGTATATTTGGAGACTGGGGACACATTTGGAGACTTTGGTGTCACATCTCATGCACGCCGGGAAGTTAATTTATCATGAAGCCTTAAAACCCCTCAAATCCAAATTCATTTATCCTACTTGGTAAAAGATACATAATAAAGCCATGTTCCTACTATGAATGGGGCTCTCCAGTCTCTGTAACTAACAATTTTCAAATCTTTGACCCTAATGCACAAATGCCAGATGAAGGTGTTGCACCCCTTCTAATCAGGCTTCCATAATTTTGATCAAATCACCAGGAAACCTTTGTGGATCTCCTCACCGCAATAACTACAGGATTTAAAAATGAATGGAAATCGAAACTCATTAGAGCCTTCTTAAAATGCTTCCCAATTGTTAAAAGGGCCGACACCTCACCAAAATTGTCAAAACCCAAGAAACCGAACTTTCGTGATTATTTGAAGAACGCAGTTACCAAGACACTACAAATTGATACCACTGGTAAGGAAATTGAAACTGCATTAAAAGACTCCAGATTAATGCATTAAAAGATTCCTGGATAATATTATACAAATAAAGACAAGTTTAAACTTACTATCATTGTGTGGCAACTCATCCGAAACTGCAGAAACTTTATTCAAACAAAATTCCTCTACCTCGCGGTACGAGCGGAAAAAGTTCAATCGTAAGCCGCATGCTACACAATGTTTTTACTGCAACTACTTCTTTCATAACGGAAGTAGCAACTGCAAGTTCAAATTAGATGTCTAAAATGCGAGAAATCTTCCTACATGAAGTACCACCTGCCCCATGCAAGGGATTGGCAATCTTTATTTGCATCAATTGTGGGATACATGGTCCTCTTGTTGTCTAGTAAGGCTATTACAAGTTTCCAAAGGTGGTTATAAGGAACACCCAAATACCTCAAGCCTGCAACTGTGAGGTGTTTTGAATCTAGATTCATTTCTTCCCATGCTACATTTGTAAATGTCTTCAGTGGTCACGTCTCACAAAAGACCCTTCAAGGTTTCCAACAGCAACATTAAACATAACTCAATTGTGGCCTTACAATTACTATTGACCCACAACGAACTGATTACTATTGACCCACAACGAACTGATTACTACCCACAACGAACTGATTACTATTGACCCACAACAAACTACCATACCCACAACTATTACTATTGGCCAACAAGGCTTGTTCACTCTCATAAATTGCAAGACTACACACGTGGTTTTTTTTTTCAAAAAATATTGTATACATGTAATAACACGTAAAATTACAACCTTTAAATCTTTATATTTTCTGATACACATTTGTGGAATATATTTGAGGAGTCAATTGTGGAGTTTTGCATAGTTAGCGTTATTAAATTAGTTTTTAAGAATGTATACGAAAAAAATATTGGAAAACGATAAATTTATGAAGAAAAAAGATATATTAAGTAATAATAAATTTTATGAAAAATAAAGTAAACCAAGACAAAATGTTTTAAATAACGAGCAGCATTACCATGTGTGGAAAAATTTCGCAAATGTTAAATGTCACACTTTTTCCTAGAAATACCTTAGCGAATTCTTTTCTTAGCAGTCTTTATTTGTATTGCTGCCGAATCAATTTTTATTTGATGAATTTCTTCTTGCTTAGAATTTTTGTGGAAAAGCCAAATTTAGAATAAGGATGCGTCTGGAATTAAATAAAATTAGTGAAGTATTAATAACTAATTAATAAAAAAACCCACAGCCTTCCTAAAAATAACAAATGACGCCAAGAATTCAGGAGGATTAGAAGAGGTAAAAAAAAATCAACTTAAGAACAACGTCTCGAGATTTTTTTTTTTTTCCAGCCGAGTTGCTTAGTAAACGAATGAAAAAAATTATCCAATAAATAAGAAAGTGACCTTTAACAAAATATCTTCGCAAAGAAATTAATTAAGAAGATTTTTTAGGAATGTTGATAAAAAAAAAAGGATAATCCTCGGCATCGTATAAAAAAAGTGATGAATCATAAAACCTTATAAGCTCAAAAATATTATGACGAATAACTTTATTAGGCATGATTATGAATAAACTATTTTTTTCCTGTCCATTGCTTAAATATAATGAAAGTGCTGAGCTTCATCGCATTTAATAAATTAATAAAGGAAGCACTTATTAAGATTAATTTTTTTTTTCATTTAGCATTTAAAAATGCATATTTTAAATGTTAATTGTATTATTTAAAATTAATTAAAATTTTGAAATTAATTAAAAAATATGTTATTTGTTATTTACGACTGTTGGCCACATTGACAAAAGTCATTTATGACTAGAAAAAAGAGGTGACAGCAGATTCAGCATTACTTAGGGCTTCAAAAGTGGTGCTTGCTACACTGTCCTCCCACTTTGAACATGTAACCCCTGACAGGCCTCTGGGTATTTTCAGGTTCCCTTCTTGGATCAAAAAAGTACTTACCTTCCATTAAGATCTATTAAGATCCTTAAGATTTTCTTGAAGATCTCCTAAGAAGAAGATTCTAGCCCCCTCACAATCACAGAAGCTTACTGGCTGGATTTCGAACAAATTTCTTTAAAAATGAAACCCTAATGGGTCGTCCAATAGGCAGATCTGAAACTTTTATAAAAAATATAAAAGCATCTATTTTTATATGGTCTAATTACTTTAAATTATAATTTCCGCTAATAAACTGATATTTTGGAAAATCACCTTTTTAGCATGCTTTGTGTCTAATCAGTGTCCTGTAGTGCTTTACGGGCATCACATGAGTAAACTCATGTGTGGATGGAAAAATGCAGCTTCTGTGATGATGCAGCACCCATACGTCTGACTTGGCTGCGTGTTGCTGAAGAAGGAGGATAGTAACTTACCTTTTAGGAATACTACCTCGCATTTGCATATCTTATGGTAGAAAACCCAGAAACTCCCAGTAGGTAGTCCAATTGACTATCAGAACCTGAACATTTCAAACGCCATCAGTCTTCTCGGTTTTTGAAACAGTGTCTACACAAAGCCGCCAGCGGATTGAACCTCGACATAAAGCTCACCACCGGCGTACGTTACCACTGAATCAGAGTTTTTTTTTTTTTAACATATCCGGCCAACATATGAACAGGAAAGATTTTTGACAAACTCTTCTTTTTAAAAAGATAGTTAATAATTAAAAATTAAGACTGAAGAGAATATTTTGAAATTTTAATATGTAAGAAAAATATCATATCCTGATAATATATTTAAATATATATATCCTTAAATATCATATCCTGAAATATATATTTAAATATTTATTTCTACAGGTTTAAATTATTTTCCTATTTTTTTTGTAAATAAATGTTAACAGAAAAGAGTCAGAAGTATGAAAATAGGAATCTTTATTTTCATTGCTTAATATTAGTTGTGCATTGCATGTGTGTGTGTCAATATAATAAAAATTGAATAATGAAAAATATTCTTATCTTTTACGATTCAAAATAACGAAATAAGCCTTTTAAAATTAAATAAACAAAATTAATATTTTATAAAAAATTTCTTTTATAACGATATCAATGAAGTTCAAAGAGGTATTAAAATGGAGTAATTGCTATTTCTTTCAATAGATTTTTATCGAAAATAAATATTTTAAACTTAATATTCTTTCAGCATTCAGTATTTTACAGGCCTTAGATTTCGACAAAGGATAGATATTTATTTTCAAAGATAAACATTCAAATTCAACGAGCAAATATTATTAAAATTTCTAAATGCAAAACAAACGATTAAATATAATATTTTTAAACACTGCTAAATATTCTCCAAAATCACTCTAAAAATGTTTAAAACCCTGGTCAAAAATGTTTCCTATTCGAATTTTCATTTTTACTTTAGTTCAGTCACAAGAAAATTTGGAAGTAAATGATGCATATCTGTTTTTCTTGCTTGCATTTTAAAATGGTTTAATGTATCGATTGCTAAAATGTATTACAAAATATTTTTATAATAAAAAGACATAAAATAAGAAGCAAATTTCTAAAACAATAAATGATTAATATAAGGGGATCTTACCACAAAGGGAAGTTACGAAAGTGACTGATCCACTCAGGATGTACCATAGTGGTAGTCTTTATCCAGTATTGACTTGTACCAATTGAATCTAACATCAATTGCTAAATTGAGTCTAATATCAATTGCTGAATTTAATCTAACATCAATCGCTGAAATATACTAAAAGCATTTTTAGGTCTCTGATCTACCCAGAATTCAGACCCCTTGTTGCCTATTATTGGAATTCAAGCTGGCCCAGGTTTCGGGTTCAGTGGTGCCATGGATGTTTGTAGTGGTTCAGAATCCACTTTAAATCTTAGGTTTCGATCTTACACGCTTCCGTAGCATATCTTCAAGCTACACTTGCCCCCTGGGTAGTGCTAAATGAGTAACAGTACTCGTTGGGGGCAGCCAACTTGGGCTGATCACAGGAAAAATAGTCAATACACGACCCAGACCTCGGCGTAACTAAAACTATATTACCATACTACGCTACGCTGCTTCTTCAATGGTGTAACAGCCGCATGGTGGGCCAGTTTTAATCAGGTTCGAGATAGGGGATGTTTCCTTATTTTACGGGGTAGTGTTTTTCAGCCTTATGCCCAACGCTCTACAGTTATACTAGACCGTGATCTATGGATTATGAACCATTACAAACATTAATGGTACCTCGAGTCTCAAACCCGAAAACTGTGGCACCGAGCTCCAAAGTGCTAATCACACAGTCATTAGGCCTGATATTACACTACAATAATAGTTTATGTTTCTTGTTGTTTCTTATCCCACATGGCTGGCCAAGCCCGCGAGCCCATACGTACCTGATTGAAGGGGAAGGAAGCGGCTTCTGTTGTGATGGAGCACCCATAGGTAGAAGTCTGACTTTGGCTCCGTGACGCTCTTACAGTCATAGGAACCGGGACATACGGCTAAAAGTGGATTCAGAACCAC
>BPLR01011836.1:0-52648 GCA_021605095.1 Caerostris extrusa | reverse complement strand
GGGTGTCAATCAAATTTTTATTTGTTTATTATTTTGTTTATTTTGTTTATTTTCGATTAAAAACTTGATTCAATTGAAAAATTGTGGTTATTGAATCAAAAAAGATAGAATATACTTACTAGAATCTTATTTCTATAATGGTATTAATCATATTGCCTCCATGTTTATTTTTTATTTGGATTTATTTAGATAATTATTTTTATTTCTCTTTACTTAGTTTTATTTGGAGATTTTGTGGATACCTGAAATTGTAACAAATTGAATTGAACTATGATATCTTTCTACAGTCTTGTTAATCGTGAAATATCAAAATATTTTTAACATTTGTATATTTTGATTTTGAACAAATTTTGATTTTGATTTATTATCATAAATTTGTGGAATTTCAAACGATAATTCAGTAAATATTATTAGTAAATTCCTTTTTAAAAATAATAGAAAAAGTTTTACTTTGATGCTAAGTCTAACAGATGCTCGCTATTTTAAATAAAATAAAACTAAATCAACTAAATAACTAGCTAAATAAAACTATGCACAATGAAAGATATTTAATATATATCTTAACTGCAGCGTTACACAATTGCCATATTATGAATATATCTTGTCATTTCTGTTTGAGACCGTTTCAGGATGACAAGAGATTTAGTTATCCATGTTATCCTAATAGTTAGTTCATTCATTCATTGACAAGGATCTTTAACGAGCCGAAATAACAGCCCTGATATACATATTCCAGCAAAGAAACAATCTTAGTTTTGATTTGATGCTTTCTTTTGCCTTTCTCAGTATATAAAAGTAAATTAATGCCAATAAATATGCTTAATTCAGTGGTTCCTTTGAAGAATTGTTGCGTTATTCTTCAAAGGAACACCGAAGAATTATTATCCCTTTATAGAATTATTTACAAGAATGAAAAAAGATTTTGTACATTTCAGAAATATTTATTCCTTAAATTAAAAAATTCCTAAAATATTTTTGACAAGTATTAAAAGTGAAAACATTTAGACTTGAATATTAAAAGTGTTCAAAAATATAAAATTTACACTTTTAAAAGTTTAAATTATATATAATTAATGGTTTAATTAATTAATCTAGGAAGATATTTATATAATTAGCAGAATTATATTAGGTTAATGTTTATTAATGTTTATGGATCGATTAATCATAAAAACATTAAAAATATCAGCAATTAAATAAACTCTTAAATAATTTATTTTCTAAAAACATGCATTTTGAATTTTGTTTTCCTGATTTTTTTCAGCACATAGCGCTTATCTAGTGACAGCTTGGAATAAAGAAAAGTGAATTTCAAAATGTCATTTCCTACCTAAACTGTCTATGTTATTGCTATTTGTAGAATAGAATGAAAGCTGTTATTTTCTGATATAAATTGAAAAATGCTTTTTTACTTCCTGCTTGCAATGATATTTCCTTTAGTCATCTAAACAGAATGACAAATGGCAGGTTAAAATTTCGCACCCTAAAAACATTCACTTGATGTTTCTGAAGTAAGTATTTGATTCAAAGAAGCCCTAACTGTTTTCAAATTTATTATTTCAAGAGCGATTCAATACAACAAATTAATCAAAGAAAAAGTTTCTTCTACTGTCTGTCTTTCAAAATAATTTTATCAATTCTCTGTTTAATTCATTTACTTAAAAACCAAATTTAAATGTAAGATGTTTTCTTTTTTTAAATAATTACAAAAATATAATGAGCTTGGAGCAGAATTTAAATTCTGGTAGGAAGAAACTCCGTCCGAAACAGAACAAGCAAATCGTTTTAAGATACATAAAATCCGAAGTGAGATAAACCTTCCGCTGGTTTGAGGAGATTCGGGTAAGTAGTCAGATGGTATATAAAAGATCTAATAGAGATTAAAAATTTTATAATTCTCGTTATTTGAATTTTTGTTTCATCTAATCCCATTATTAAATTCTGAATCGAATCACAATCGAAATTTTTATTTCGTTTTAGAAGAGAGAGATTAAAAATTCAATTCTGAACGAATTTCACATTGAAACGTAAGGTATTTAGCAATTTGTAAGAAATAATATTTTTACATTTATCAAATCTTGTGTATTATTTTTCCATAAATAAAAACGCACATTATCTTCTAAATAGGAATTTCTTCTGCGACGTCTTTCTATCGAACAGACAAGGTATATATGCGAAGAAAAATGTTGCAAGAAATATTTCTTTTAAAACTATAAATTTTGTGGAGCAATTGTACACTTTTTCTTTCTATAATGTTTTAACAATTTCTTCCTTTGAAAACAGATTCATTGAATTACGTCGATATATTTTCTGTTTAATGCCAGCATATATGTAACTGCTCATTTTTACAGGATGTCCTACAGCGAATCTGTTACACTATCCATCCAAGAAAGAAAAGATAGTAAGAAAACTACCTTCATATGACAACCTTCTACTATGTTTGTGAAAGAATCAAGCTTACTTTCGTTTTACATATGAAAAAAAAAAATTTTGTGAGGAATAGTAATTTTGTTAATATAAAGCATTGTTTATATGAAACAGTCTTTTTTCACAAATCTTCTACTTCTGCAATATGCTATTGAGTTACCTTGATTTTTTTATTTGACACTGGCAAATATGTAAACGATACAATTCTCACGCACACAAAATAAATGATTTTTGAAAAGTATTTATAGGTAACTGATTCACATTTGTGTTACACTTAAGGAAAACCTAAATTTTCGACTAAAATGAAGCAATCTGATAGAAATTGTTTTGGTTATCATTCTATATATTAACAATAATCTAACGAAATTGAATCCATGCACTCCCACCCATTTCCGCTTGCCATGTTGATCAAAATACTGTAAGATATATTTCACAATTTATGTTTAAATAAAATAATTTTTAAAAATTCCTTGTCCTAATTTTTTTCTGGATTTGCAATGTTTCTATAGTTTGTTAATTAAATTTAAACACTTTTTCATGTTACAACCATTACCAAAAAGTCAATGTTTTGTAAACGCCTGTCTGTAAATTTCATGTGCTAAGCTTTAAAACTTTCATTCTATATCTATAGAAACATTTAACTTAAAAATTCAACACTTTCAACACTTTTAGAAATTTACTCCCATCTACTCTTGGTCGAGACAGACTGGCACTTCTTGTACTACTTTTGAAAAAATTAATGTCTCTTGATTGTCTGAAAAGCAACGGATCCTCAGTTCTTACAACTCTTGTCTTAAATAAGTTAGAATTTGCTTCGCGAAGTAGCATGACAATCACGAAGAACTGTATTTAATTAGAGCCTCGTTATTTATAATTTGTTAATTAACTGATTGCAATAGTTTTTAAGTAAAAGAAGCTTTTATTTCATAATTCCATTAGATAATTTAATTTAAAATTCAATTTAATACAGATAATAAATATAAACGTTTATTATACGTATATATCTTTACGCTGATAATGCGTACTATAACGATTTCGGTAAAATTCCTTTGATGAAAAAGGATTTCTATCTATTTTAAATGCTTTATTCGAATGAACTGCGTCTTATCAAAACTTTCATAAAGTTTTATTTGAAATGTGAAAATAGAAAAGCGATGGATACTTACTTATACAGAAATGCTCAAAGCGATTCCACTTTATTATCTTCCAATTTTTATTGAATACATTTATCTATTTCTTGAATTGTTTATTCTTCGAAGGAGTTCGATTGAAATATTGAGACTTCAAAAGTTGAGAATATTCTTTGTTTTTTGTTCGATTTATCTCGAAACCTGCAAATGTTTAAACATTCTTCATACTGACGCGAAATAAGTTTGGGTGGCAATGAAGTAAATAAAAACATTTGTTAAAAATGTACGCAATATTTTTAAAAATTATAAGAAAGTTTTTCTATTTTTTTTTTTTTTATTATTATTATTTTTAAAACAAATTTACATAAATATTGAAGTAAACAAAAACTGAGAATAGTCGTTTTTAAAAATAATCACTTTTGTGTCATAAAATTTGTAACTTTCTAAAATATGTTCTATACTGTCTGAACGAAGATGATTTTCCTTGGTAAAAATTGAATTTTAACGTTTAAAATAATTATTTATAATAACTACTTGAAGAGAATCTATAATTGATGTTCGAATATTGATTTTGAATTTTTCAAATCAAGGTAAATCTGTGATTGTAGTTGCTTCAGTTACAATATCAAGGTATACATATGTACAGATATAAGTGAAAATCTATAGAACAAACGATAGCTATGGTTTATACAAATAATTTTAGCATCCAAAATGATTATATAGAAACAAATATCATAGAAAGTAAGAAATCGTAAGTACAAGAGGAAAGCAAAATATTATTAAATAAAGCAGGTTAAAACAAAAATAATAAGCAGTTAAGTTTGTTGAAATATTCAATATATTCTTATTTCCGCTGATAGTTGTAGCTTAGTAGATTCTAGAGAATACAAAAAATAGTAGATTCAGTAGTAGAGTAGAATACAAAATAGTAGTTCAGTCTTTTTTTTTGTATTCTACTGAATAGTAGATTCAGTAGAATACAAAAAAGAAAGTCCTTATAATTTGTTAAACTGCATTTACTAAACCTGAGAATATTTAGAATAAATTCGGTAATTAATGTAAATTAATAATTTCGCTATGCTGATTATCTTATAAATTTAAGAAAATAGAATACAGATTTAATCCCCAAAAATTTATTTATGAAATTGAAATCAAAATCTATTGTGGTTTAACAAGACAATGATGTCAACTATCCGCAAAAAGTGACAGGTTCTTGTTATTTTATCATTGTAAAATATCAATGTAAACTTCCTCAGTTTCCCTTTCTCAGCTCATCTTAGAAGCATAATGTTGTCTACTAGAAACAGCAGTGCAAAAACGTCGAATAACAAGTAATAACCACTGAAAAATAAGTTATGTAAATTTAAATAAAACATTGTCAGATGTCTTCCGCTATTATTTCAAACCTATCATAAGTTCCAAAGATTTTGAAACTATTGTGACTGCGAAATATCATTTTTATAGGTTTGCACTGAGTTTATTGTATTAAAATAAAAATTTAATTATTTACCAAATACTTTTTATAATTTTATACTTTTTATAAAATTCAAATAAGTTAATTTTTCACTGATAAAATATAATCAAAATATTTTTTTCGTTTTAAATAATTATTAATTTACTTTCAGAAATACATTACCGAGTGCAGGCATCACTTTTTATAGCATCCTCCTATATAAAACCTATACCAGTGAAAACATAACTCATACCAGCACAAAGGATTCATGGTACTTATCCCCGACGTTAAAATCAGAACATTCGTTTCGATTCGACTTTGGCTATCAGAATTGAATTTCGTCACTTCAGATGTGCCTCTCGTCCAAGGTCATCGTATTAAAAAAATGTCTACAAAACATACCATATTTACATTTTAAAATATTTTTTTTTATAAAATTATATTTATTTAGAGACATAATGCAGTGCTTTCAAAATAAACAGCATAGTTCTTAACTAACACTCATTAATATTATACTAACCTCCACCTTTTTTTTACTTCTATTATATATTACCCATATAAGGGATTTACAAGAATACCGAAACGAAATGTAGAAAAGCCCTTCCTTTTTAATTCCGAAGAAGACTTTTATAAAGCAGGAAGAAATCTTCCGATCAACATTCACCAGAAGCAATTGCTCTTAACAAAAGTTCTTGCCAGGAATAGAGAAAAAAAAACTATAATAAAGTAATTAGAAGAAAGAACTGGCATTGTTTGTCTACTAAGTGCACATTTTGAGTAGAAAATCAAATTCATTATTGTGTAAGAAATCCATTAAGTTCTCTGACTCTGAGCACAATGCGTTAATTAATGAGTTGAGATGCGTTTTCTTTCTCTTCGAGTAAAAACGGGTCCATTAAAAACTCTCATTGGGTTGTTGTATCATCTTTTATACAACGTGCAGTAATACGTTTTGAGTACAATACACAGGTATTCAGTAATGCTTTTACATTAGTGAAGAATTCCTTTTATTTTTCGTTTTAAAGAAAATTTATGGCTTAAAAGAAAACAAACTAGAAAGTTCATTGTGCCTGGGTAAAGAGTGTATAATTGAATAAAGAAGCAATAAAAATTAGTTTGTAAGAATCAATCTTTTTGCGTTCTTAAATACAATGGCAAAGTTTAAATTATTAATTTTATTTTTTCAATTTAGGACATTTGATAGCAGATAAACTGATTAATATGAAGTAATCTAATTATTTAAATGGTAAGAGTTAAAAAACTAATAATTATAAGTAAACTTTAAATGGTAAGACTTTTTAAACTTCAGTGATTTCTTTCTGTCATATATGTTGTAATACCAGAAAGGCTACTGAGATCTGTTATATACAAGGAAAATAAATATCAATCTTCTTATTTAACTCTTTTAGCCAGTGATATCGAGAGAGGAGTCTAGAATTTACTGTTGTCATGCATTGCAGTCACTGCTTTCGGATCAAAAAAAGACTCCATGGAAATTATAATAGTGTGTGTATGCATATCCCATTGATAGTCGAATTGCCTGTTAAGAATGAATCTGGTTTTTATCCCAGGCAGCACAAACAACAATAAAATAACACATCCCTCTTCATAGTCTATTCATACCCAATTATGTAAAATAATCTCAATTTAAAAAATAGTAATAACAAAAAAAAATGTTTGTATCAATTTAATATGTCAATGATATTCTGTTTTTACTAATTTTTGTATGCATTTTTTTTTTATAAAGAAAAGAAGGAGTAAAAAGAGATGTATTACAAGATTTAACAATAATAAGTTTTTTAAGAGAAATTTATAAATTTTGTTAAAAACTTTATGTTAAAAAGATGATTGTATTATCACCTTTTATATCATCAAGTTTATTAAATATAATTTATGTATTTTAAAAACAGATAAAAAGTAAAAAGGATGCGTTGAAAATGTATAATTATGTGGAAAATCAATTTCAATCATTTATCTCCAGAAATAGCGAAAAGATTTTAATGAAATTAGGTAGAGATAAAAGTTGACGAAGGGCAAAAACAAAATATCCCCATTACATACGTAGTAAACACACATACTCGTGCAAAAGATTTCTCAACGGCAGAAGCCCTAAAGCAAAGCTTACAATAAGGAACACAATTAGTTTATAGCGGATATGTTTCTTATTTCAGATGTCCTTCTTTTAGTTCTACAGATATGGCTGGTCAATCAAGTCAATGAATATACCGATTTTTTTAGAAATTCATCGTCCAAATAAGCGCTAGGTGAAAGTGCGTTGTCGTCCAATAAATGAAAATTACGGCTAACTGCCCTGGTTACATTACATTTTTACTCACAACCTTTTTAAGTAATTACGACAAAAATACTCAACAAATTCAGAATTATGTAGTTAATTTTCCAGAATTATTTTATCAAGTCAAATTTTGGAGACGGTCTCCATTTTCTTATAAACGTAATCAAATACTACTTACCATTTTCTATGATGTTTTTTATATATCCAGTATTAATATGAACTTCATTCTAAATTGCTTCTCTCAATTAATCCAACGTTTTTCAAAATTTTTTGTAAACTCGTTTTTAAGCAGCCCATTTAAAAAGAATTGGCCATCAGGCCGCTCTTAACTTTGAGGTAACAGAAAATTGATGTGAGAATTTCATTAGCTGAGTATTCATTCACCTTATTAAATTTATTTTAATATCATAATCCTAGAATGATTTTTCACTCAGATTTTATAAAACGTTTATTCAAATATCATAACAAATTAAATAAATAATTAAAGATTAATATAAAATATTAAGCAATATTTTGTAATTATCAAAATTTACAAATAAGAAATATTTTCGTTAAAATTTATTTTTTTTGTTTTCAAAATAACCGATTTAAATGAAGTAATAAAATTCAACACTACTAAAAATTTTTGCAGTTTTTGCTAAGTAAAATTTTAATATAAAATAAATCTGTTAGTTCAATAGAGATAAAATAAAACTTGATTCATATTGTAAAATTAAGTTTAAATATTTATGAATTATTCTGAACAATTTTAACGTTAATTTATTTATTAGGATAATTCCTTACTTTTTCCTCAAATTCCTGTAGTCCTACGCAACATTAAAATCCATAAATTAATCAATTTGTTCCAAAGAAATGTATTTTGTATCCTTCCTTAACACTTTAAAAAGTGCGTCACATAAGGAATATTTAATAAACATAAATTGCAAAGTTTTAAAAGTTGATGATTTACACTTCTTAACAATTGTTCGAATAAAAATGTGTGTCTTAATTAATTACAATGCAATTAATGATTGCAATATCGGACCAAAAGTTCAATACCGGTATTCGGTATTTTTTAGATCTTAATACCGGGATATCGGTTTTAATACAGGTGGTAGAAATTTTAGAAAAGAAAGAAAACACAGGTTTTTTTGTTTTAATTGCCAGTCTTATTAGAGAATGTAAATATCACAAAAAAATTGTAACTTATAAATAATAACAGTATGTAATGAATCACAAAAAAAAAGGAACATCTTATTTATTTAAATCACAAAAAGTGTAAATATCACTATTCAGTCTGTGGTACTATTACAAATTTTTGAGATGTGAATTCGCCAATTCTAATTTTTGTTCAAGAGACAATTCCTTTTCACTATCGACATTAGTGTCATCATAATCTTCGATAACTGTATCAAATTCTTCTGAATGTGGATAGGTTTAAGGAGAATAGAATAAGAACAAGAATTTGTTATAGAATAAAAATTTGTTATAGAATAAGAATTTCACAGATAAGAATTCTAAATTTCTAGTAAATACCGAAAAATGGTATTTAAATTTGTGAATACCGGTATTACAAAATTGTATACCGGTATTGCAATCCCTAATTGTAATACATTGTTTTTTCTAAATCAAAAAATAAATTAGCCAATTTCAGTCACTTTGTTCTTCTAAATTCTATACGTGGATAACCTATTTTTATCTGAAGCATTTATTTTCTTCTTTTTAAACAAAAGTTCTTCTTAAAATATCGCTCATCTAAAAATACCAATGATAAAAATAACAATGTTTGTTCAAATTGCCACGTAACAAAACATTTATTTACGCCCACGTGGATTCCTAAAATTATCAGATCATAAATCAAAATATCAATTTGCATTTCCACAATGAATGAGAAAGGATTCTTTTCTGTCAACATTTTCCATTATGGTTCTTTTTTCCGTGGCGCTACAATCATTTTTGCTTTTTTTTTTTCCCTTAAGATAGTGATCTCTTTTCCAAGACTAGGAATGAAATTTTCAATAAAAGAGCAGCTCAGTTGGAAAAAAAAGATTTTCTTTTTTTTTCCCTGCTTTTTGCATTTTATGATAGAAAGATTGGCGAGTTTTAGCTTTGGACCTAGAGGCAACGTTTCTTACTTTTTTTTTTCCCCCATTTATTTCTTACCGCCCTCCTCCCCCACATTACACTTTATGCCTCTACCGTATAAGTAGATTCCAGCAATTCAATAAAAAGGTGTGAAACTATTTTTCGGATTATATATCTATAAAAGGGTTGCCTCAAAAGATTTTTCAAATACCTTGCGGCAGCGGTTGGAATAATATTTCTGAACTTTGATATCTTGAAGATTTTCTTTCTTTTTTAACCATCTGATAAGTCAGATTTTTTTATCTTTAAAAAATGCTTTTTATAAAATACAAAAAGTCTGGTAACGTTTGAATCGGGCGACGTTGGAATCATCCATGCAGATAAGTCAAAAAAATGGTATCCATTGAATTGAAAAAGTATAGATCGCTGTGAGAATCTTATTTTCATCTTTTAGTTTTTTTATACAATTTTGTTTCAATATCTTGTTTATTTTCATCTTCAATTAGATTCTATTTAAAACTTGTAATTAATTGAAATGTGTTTTCCTATTATGACCACAACTAAAAGTAAAAGCTTGTCTGTAAATGTACTAAAGTTTATAATTTTGCTTTCTTACTAATCTCTATAGTAACTTTTCATTTAAAAATTGAATTCTTTCAACACTTTTAGAAATTTACTTAGTCATCAACTCTTGGGCCAGACAGACTGGCACTTCTTGTACTACTTTTGAAGAATAATTGTCTCTTGACTGTCTGTAAAAACCACAGATATTTTCAACTCTTGTCTTAAGTAAGTTACAATTAGCTTCGTGAACTAACATTGCAATCACAAAGAACTGTATTTAATTAGAGCCACGTTATTTATAATATGTTAATTAACTGATTTCAATAAAGTTTTATTAAAAGAGACTTTTATTTCATAATTCAGTTGATAAATTACATTTTTAAATTTCTATCTAACGCTGATTTTTTAAAAGTTTATTATACGTGTATATCCTTAGGCTAATAATGCACACTATAACAGTTTCGGTAAAATCCTTTTATAAAGAATGTTTTCTTTGTTTTTTAAATGCTTTACTTGAATAAACTTTTCTCTTGTCAAAACTTTTATAAAGTTTTATTTCAACTGCGAAAGTAGAAAAGCGATGGATGCTTACTTATACAGAAATGCTCAAAGCGATTCCGCTGTATTATCTTCAATTTTTATTGAATACATTTATCTATTTCTTGAATTGTTTATTCCTGTGAGTAGTTCGGTTGAAATATAGTGTTTTCAAAATTGAGAAAAGTCGATTTATCTCTAAACTTTCCAATGTTTAAACATTCTTCATATTGACGCAAATATGTTTGGGTGACAATGAATGAAATAAAAACGTTTGTTAAAAATGTAATAACAATATTTATTAATGTTAACAATATTTTAAAAGTTAAAAAGTTTTTTTATTTCAAAATTTAGACAAATATTAAAGTAAAAACTTTTGAGAATAGACGCTTTAAGAATACGCACTTTTGCATCATAAAATTCATAATATTTAATATTCATAAAAATTCTTTTCAAAATTCATTTTTCTGCCTTTGTCATGATTTTTTGCAAAGATTAATCTTTTATCTTATCTTTATCGTATTGCAAAACAATTATAATTTTGACATTTGATATAATTTTTTTAAAAATTTTTTTGGAAAATTGGAGTTTTATTGGAAAAGAATCTAGAATTAATGTCCAAAGGGTTCACAATCATTCATGGACTTTTTCTGCATGTTATTGTCGACAGAATGCGATAAGAAACAACAACATGATCACTTTTAAAATAAAAAACGTTTTATAAAATTATATTCATTAGAAGCATAATGTTCTGCTTTTAAAATAAACAGCAAATTAACTTAACTAAAGTTTATTAATTTTATATTAACTATCGCCTTTTCTTACCTTCTATTATACAATACCCATATACTGGATATAAAAGAATACCGAAACGAAATGTAGAAAAAAAAAAACATTTCTTTTTTAATGCTGAAGATAACTTTTATAAAACAGGAAAAATCTTCCGATCATCATTCACCAGAAGCAATTGCTCTTCACAAAATGGCTTGCCAGGAATTGAGAAGAAAAAAACGATCATAAAGTAATTAGAAGAAACGACGGGCATTGTTTGCCTACTAAGTGACATTTTGAGTAGAAAATCAAATTTATTATTTTGTAAGAAATCCATTAAGTTCTCTGAGTCTAGAGCACAATGCGTTAATGAGTTGAGATGCGTTTTCTTTCTTCGAGTAGAAACGGGTCCATTAAAAATTCTCATTGGGTTGTTGTATCATCTTTTATGCAGCATGCAATTATTCAGTAATACATTTTGAGTGCAACATACAGGTATCTGATAATGCCTTTATATTGATAAAAGAAGAATTCATTTCATTTTTTGTTTTAAGGAAAATTTTTGGCTTGAAAGAAAACAAACTAGGAAGTTCATTGTGCCTGGGTAAATAGTGCATAATTTAATAAGGAAGCTATAAAAAGTAGTTTGTTAGAATTAACTTTTTGTGTTCGTAAAATAAAATTACAGCGGTTCAGCGTTCAATGTAGGAAGCTTAATAGCAGATAATCTGATAAATCTGCCGAGTAATCTAAATAATTAAATGAGAGGATTTTTGAACTTCAATTATTTCTTCCGTATCTTATGTGTTGTATATATTACGAATGGCTACTATGGTCGGTTTTATGCACGGAAAATTAATATCAATATTCTTATTAACCAATTCGTAGGCCAGTCGTGTCGAGGGAGTATGTTAGAATTCGCTGGTGGCGTGCATTGCAATCACTGTGTCAGATCAGAGAAGTTTAATATAAATTGTAGGGTGCGCGCATGCATGCAACTTCGATAGTCGCGTTGAATTTTAAGAATTAACCTCGTTTTTATCCCAGATAGCATACAAATAAAAGGAAAAATAACACCTCCTTTTCGTCATGGACTACTCATGCCATATCATGAAATAGTCTAGATTTAAAAAAAAAGTAGCAATAACAAAAAATTTTATGTATCATATTTAAATATAAATTTTATTTTTTATTGGTTTGTAATCAAATGAGGTAAGAAAAGAAATGTATTAAATGATGTAATAAGTTTGGTTTAGCGAAAATTTATAAATTTCTTTTTTAAAAATTTTGTATTAACAAGAAGATTTTATTACCAACGTTTTATATCAATACAGATCTGTCATCAAGTTCAATAAGTATATATCTTAAGTATTTTAAACATGTAATGTCAAAAGGCTACTCTGGTTAAATAATGGTATTAAAAATAACGAAATTTTCACTTTTAAACAATTATCTCCAGTAATAGTAAACAGAGTTTCATGAAATTATATACAGATAAAAGATGGTATAGTACAAAAAAAGACCCATGCCACAGTTGCAGTACATACGCAAACTCGTGCATAAGACTTCCTTCAGCTCCAGATGTTCTAAAACAAAGCTTATAATAACGGACACAATTAGTTTATAGCGAATATTTCCCAAATTTCATATGCCCTTCCTTTAGGTCTACATATCTGGATGGCCCATTTATCGAATGAATAAGCTCATTTTATAGAAATTCATCGACCAAATGAACACTATGTGAAAGTGCGTTATCGTCCATTAAAAGTAAATCAGGACCAGTTGCCCTGGTTACATTAGATTTTTACTCACAACCAATCGTGTTTTGAAATTACAACAAAAAAATTCGCAATAAATCAAAATTATGTAGTTAATTTTCCAGAGTTATTTTATCAAAGCAAACGTGGAAAACGTTCACCATTTTCTTATAAACACAATTTAAAACGACTTACCATCTCTGGTGGTTTCTTATACATCCAGTAACAATGTCAATAAATTCTTTTTCTCAATTAATCCAAAAGATATTTCGGTAAATTTTTAAAAATAAGATAATTTTAATATATTTAATATATATAAGATATTCGGTAAATTTTAATAATTTTTGAAGAGAAATTAAAATCTCATAACGACCATAGGATTTAAATTGATCAACATATATTACTACTATTTTCTTAAAAACCCTTATAGAGTTTTTCTTTATTAATTATTTAAATTTATTTTAGATAAACTTATAGAATGATTAGATATATTTATATTTTTTATTTATTTTCATAAATACAAGCTATGAATTTCTTAATACATTAACAAATTTGTATATACAATAAAACAATTTTTAATTGTTGTTTCAAATTCATCATGTGCATATATGCACAATGCATATTAATTTCTCGTGCATTATAAACATTTAACGCGAAACGTCAAAAAGCGATTAGCGCTCACTTATTTCTTTTCTCGAAAGGCCATCAATAAGCTAGGATGCTTCACATCTCATTTACATTTTATCGTCGGAAAATGCTCAGCAATTTGGTATGATCTTTGCCCCATCTCTAATGACTAGTCCACCTAATGCATTATCCCGTGCAAGGCGTCTATTTTCAATGATTGATTACGCACTCTTGGTGCCCGATCACTACGCGAGGAAACTTTTAGAACAGAGCACAATTTTTATCGTTGTTGTTCTCGGGTTCTTTCTTAATAAAGCAAGGATGGTTCGGAAGAAAAACGAAGCATTTCTTAGGGTGCCTTTTGCTTTTCATGCCATGAAGTTAAAGGTAACAGGTTTATCGATATATATATTTGTAGACGTCGTAGCTGCTTCCTTTTATTTCTTCGGTGATAGTTCGTCTACTGTTGTACTAAAAATTGAATACTGTGGTTCTAAAAGAGATCAGATGTTGTACTTCAAAAAATTTTCCCAAGTTAATTGCAGATTTAAGATTTTAAGAGCATTGTTGGGTTTCTGCCCGCCATGTGTATAGAAAGTTTTGTGTTGTTTGTATTCAAAATATAGGCATAATAGAAACACATAGCATTTTAAAACTAACAGTACTTTAAAAGTTCCTTTTGAGGGATTTTTAAGTCAACGTATTTTCAAGAAAATCTTTTTCATTAAAATTTGCTATTTAAATTTTTAAAATATAATTTAAGAATTTTTTGTTATTATTAAAAAATTTAAGCAATCGTTAGGGAATAATTTTGAATTCGAATTAATTTTTCTGTGATTCGAATTTTGTGTTGTTATATTCATTTGCACAAATAGTGTTTACATGATTTCAGAAATGAAATGACTTTTTGCACTTGTTTCAAGCTCTTATGCACCCTATTTAAGAATAGGGTTGTTTTTAATTTTGGAGATAATTTAAAATTTATGTGTGAATTTCTTTAGATGAATATTCATTCATTTAATTTAATTCTCAAATAAATTTTAAAATCGCTATTCAGTTGCTTTTTATACAGAAATTCTTACGGAAAGTGGAATAATGATAAGTAGTTTTAAGTCTAAAGTCTTTTAAGTTTTCTAACACACGTTTCCATTTTTCCAAATTTATACATAAAAAGAAAGAAATTAATGAAATTAATTTTGATTTACTATCATAGTCCTAGTATGATTTTCATACAGATTTTTTGACCAATTTATTCAGTATTTATAATTAATCTAATGAGCATATTTTATAAAATAATAAATATTATTTTATTCTTATCCAAATTTAAACTTAAATTTTATTTTCAATGAAACTTCTTGTTTTATTCAAAATAACAGATTTCAATGAATTAATAAAATTCAACACTGCTGTAATTTTTTCATTTTTTTTTTTTTTTTTTTTTTGCTATACAACAATTTTTATTTAAGCAAATCTGTTTGTTCAATAACAAAAAAAAAAAGACAGAACAAAACTAGATTCATGTTGTACAATTTAGTTTAAATATATTTTAAAATTATTTTCAACAATTTAACATTATTTTATATTGGAATTATTTTAGTAGTTTTTAATACGCTTTTTATTAGTTTCACCTGTATATTTGTTTTTTTTGTTTGTTTGTAACTGACTCTTTGGGCTCGATTTTGCCCTACTTTAAGCGATCAGATTTAATTTAAACGTTGTAGACTTATCAAAATATTTTATTGTCTTCGGTCCTTGATAAGTTTATTGTCTCATCATGATTAGGATCGCCAGGATTAGTTATTTAATTTTTAACTTATGAAGAGCAATTTAGCCGATGTAGAATGAAAGTACCTAAGACATTCGAACCCACGTGGGATAGTGGCACAACGGATAATGTGCCTGACTGCGAGTCAGGAGATTCCCCGTTCGAATACTGGCTGGCTCTACATATTCGCATTTAGCCTTTGTTTCACTCACAATTAAATTATTGTAAGAACTATAGTTCTAGTCCTCCCTGCCGCGACCTCATTTAAATATTATAGTTTAAAAACACTAAAACACTCTTTTTAGAGTTAATCAAACTAAAAGTAAAAAAATGATTGTTAACATAAGAATAAAAAATAACTGACGAGAAAATGAATGTCGCTGTTCTAAAAGCGTGGGGTGCTCGATATCAATCGTTTTAATTTTTTCACTAGTTTCATTCCGAAATATAGAGTTAGTTTAAAAATGTCATACAAAGCACCCCACGCTTTTAAACAGTGACATTCATTTTCTCGTCAGTTATTTTATTCTTATGTCATTTTTTACTTTTGATTAACTAAAAGCGTGTTTCTTAAAAACTATAATTTATTTCGAAAAAATTCCTATACGCCTACTTACACCATTAAAATCTATAACTTAATTAATTTTTATTTAAAAGATCTATTTTGTATTATTTCATTGCACTCAAAAATGCATCATATAAGAAATATGTTTAAAAATTACAAATAGCATGAAATCCAAGTACAAACTTCAAAAGAAATGATTTTTTTATTCAATACACCATGCGCAAAGCATTTCTCATGTAAAATTTATCGTATTTTTCCCCAAGAGGTTAGCTAGTGTTTGTTTTCTTTTATTTTATTTTATGCATTTATTTATTTATTTATTTATTTTGAAGGCTGAAAAGTAAAGGGTGTCCTATAAATTGTTTCAAAAATAGAGCTTTTTGCGAGTCATAAAAAATTCTTTTTGTAATCGAGTAAAGCAGTGCTGTAAAATATAATACGAATGATTCTTGCTTTTAAGTTAAATAGAAATAACGAGCTTTTTGTACCACTCGAACGAAAAAAAGAATGTTTTAGTCAAGGACATTTGTAGTATTGGCTGTTCATCAGATTAGAAATAACGCACGCGGGCGGAATTACTTTTATAATTTATGGCTGATGTAGGATAGTTGTGAAATAATGCTCCCGATGAAACTTATCTCTGAAATGCAGAAGATGTTTTTCAAAAGACAAACCCTACTTTCATAAAGAGGCTACATTTTTAATAAAATAAAAATATTTTCTGGGAAGAATGTCAAGCATACATTGTTATATCGAATTAAATAAATTTTCTCGAAGTAATAATTTATTTTTATTAAAGCACGATTTATTATGCAATAATACGTTATTTAACTGTAATTGATATCCTAACAATTTGAATAAAAACATGTGGCATCATCAAATATATTTAAATTCAAAAATTAATTTATTGATGGGTAAATAAAACAAATTATAGTTTGTATCCAATTTCCATCCCTCTTAAATGAGAGGATATCGTAGTCCCATTTATTTATAGGCTGTTGTAGTAAATTTAAATAAACCTTTTTATGTCATTCGATTTAATTTTTTATTCGGTTCTTTTATTGCATGAAGTGAGTATTAAAATGCAAAATTAATAAGGTTTACCAAATAAAACATATTTCCTTTATAATTAATATATCTTCTTGTATAATTAAGAACTGTATTGAATTACTATTTACCGGCATAAAAGAAATTCCACTTGAAATGTCTTTCAAAGTAATTTACCCATAAAATAAATGAGTGAGGATTTGTGGAGAGTGGGTCAGCGAGATCCTGGACCATTTTCAACGTTTCTTACTGGTTTTTCTTTTAAATTTCCTTTACGTGCTATCCTTATTGGTTTATTTAAATTTCATTCACGGGATTTTTTTTTTTATAACTTTGTTACATTACTCGGCTTTTTTTCATGGATACCACTGATAACTGCAATTTAAATATGTTACAATAAAACCTTTTATAGTGGAGAATGATACGCTTTCATTCTAATATCAAATTAAATAAATATTCTCGAGGCAATAAGGACGGTTTTTATTATACTTACTTTAGTTAACAATAAAATATTACAATTTTATTTATATGTAAATATATAATTAAAAAAAATTATATTATTTTACCATAATAAAAAGTGTGTTATAATAAGAGATGAATGGATGACAATGTTGTTTCATAATGTTTTTGTAAAAGGAACCGACCTCCTAAAAGTTTGGGCAAAAAATATTTTTTGTGTCATTTCAATGTTAAATAGAGTGCATTCAGCAAGAGAACTCGCATGCGTAAGCAAACTTAATGGTCATACGTCATTACTATTCCACTTAGCATACATTGGATTGACATCTTTCGTTAACATGGATACAATTAAAAGTAAATTGTTTTCTAAAGTTAGTTAAAATCTTCTAACGTTTGTAAACAAAATTAGTTAACATTTAACATACATAATTCGTTCTTACATCGTTCCTTCTTCGTTTCTTAGGTTATATCTACTAGTTGACCATCCTGCTACAACTTTTAGCAAGGTAGTGAATAGCGAGATCGCTCGAAATCACACAGCAATACAGAGTTGAAAATGCTTTTCGGACAGGCAATACTGCTCATCACAACAAGAATTAAAGAACACCCTTGTAAGTGAATGCCCAGAGAGTTGATTAATTAATATACGTAAACAAATGTAACTTGGTCTACAATGTCAAACATGAACACATCATATTAACCACGTATCAGAATTTTTGTTCACTCACAACATGCCTTATATCTTAGATCAACTGACATCCAGACATTCTTTACAATCGTGTGCAATTCGTCCATTTTACTACTATGGCAGTTCCATAAGTCACATGCATATCCAGAAATTCTACGTTCGTATAATAAGCTATCATACTACCGCTGACGTAGTCTGTGGGAACACTTGACACACCTGAAATGCCCTCTACCACCCTTGGAAAACATTTCCGAACCAAGACTGCTATATGATTCCTAGTCCTCTAAATGCACCCTATTCTTCCTAGTAGTTTGTAAACCTGGTACTGGGACACCCTTTTAAAAACTATTTCTAAATTATTTGACATTGAGGTAAAGTTTCATTTTATTTTATAATCATCATTTATATATAGCATGCATGGATTCACAATGCAGATGACAATTTATGTTAATTTACATATGTACACCTGATTATTCAATTTTAATTTTTCCATGTGCAAATATTAAAAATTCTTCTCACTAAGATAATGCTCAAAGGGATTTTATTGATAAGATTTATAACTCTTTATCATTTTTCTTCTGTAACACTTAGTGTCAAAAGCATAAATATAAATATTATTTAACAAATCAAATATTTAATTTTCGCGAATTGTTTTTAAATAAATGTTTGCCATTTTTATTTTGAGCCATTTATGCTGTATTGTTGAAATATTTCAAAGAGAAATTCTAAAATAAATCATATACTATTTTATTTCTGTTTTAATTCCTTCATACAATTTCTAATTCAAGTAAACTGACCGTATAACATCTTTAACAGTTTATGTAAAATAAAATGTTTCAATGTGTATTCATGCATTAACGTGTCAGATTTATCTCAATGTAAAATACGCCAGTGAAAAGAAAACTATTATAAAATAACAATTCCATACAATTCTAAGGAAAAGACATCAGCACACCCTGCATTTCATGGAAGTCAAGAGACGAATACGTTAGGCGCCTATTCCAATGAAATGTGTTTGTCCTATTTTGGTCTAGACAGAGAGTTTTGGATAAATAGTAAAAGAACGAATACTAGAAAAGATAGCGAGAGCTTCCTTCGCGAAAATGTAAAATGCGACAGACATGTAAAATAAACTTTTCGTCTCCACACAAGCATTTTTTGGACGTGTTTGGTCATAAGTTTAACTGTTTCAACTTAAAACAAGGCAAAAAAAAATCAACATTAAATAACAAAATTATATTCTGCTCTTAAAGTATAGTTTCTTTTATTATTTACAATAAAGGCATTATAAAAAATCTTGTATAATAGTTGAAATAAGTCAGGAAAACCATAAAAAGTCAAATCATTGTTAAGTAACCCATTTTGTTACTAAGACAATTTGATATTAAAAGCATATACGTTATACAGAAAGCGATTTCAAACATATTTATTTTAGACGACATCAAAATTCGATAATCATCTTAAGATGTTAAATAATCTAGCTAATTAAATATCAATGTAGTTGATGCTTGCAGAATTTCTTGTTTCAGTTAAATCAGAATATTAAGTTATGCTGTGAATGATTCAATAGTATTGTATATATTCACATTCTGATACTCATAATAATTCGTAAAAATACGTAACATTTCACAAATACTTATATGACAGTATGAAATGAAATATTATTACATAGATAAATTTACCATATTTTTGCAATGCAATAAATATATATTTTTGTTGCATTGAAAAATAGCAAATACAATTAAATCAGTAAAGGACAATACATACACCTATATAATACGTACAGTTATAAAAATATATGTCTTAATTAATTACACTGTTATACATTTCATTTTTTTCGAGATCAAGAAATAAATTAGGCAATTTCCGTCTCCTTGTTTCTCTGAACTCTTTACATGGATAACCTATTATTATCCGAAACATTTATTTCTTCTCTTCTTTTAAAAAAAATATCTTAAAATATCGCCCATCTAAAAATAATCATAACTATAAAAATAACAATGTTCGTTCAAATTGTCATGTAACAAAACATTTATCTACCCTCACGTGGAGTACTAAAATTATCAGATCATAAATCAAAATATCAATTTGCATTTCTAGAATGAATGAGAAAGAATTCTTTTCTGTCAACATTTTCCATTATGATATTTTTTTTTTTTTTTTCGAGACGCTACAATCATTTTTGTTTAGCTTTTTTTCCCCTTTTTCAAACAGTGAGCTCTTTTCAAGACTAGGTACGAAAATTTTCAATAAAAGAGCAGCTCAGTTGGAAAAAAAGGTTTTT
This sequence comes from Caerostris extrusa, assembly GCA_021605095.1. NCBI lineage: Eukaryota > Metazoa > Arthropoda > Arachnida > Araneae > Araneidae > Caerostris > Caerostris extrusa. Next base: position 32,220 of record BPLR01011836.1, on the reverse strand, counting down.
CTTTCTTTCCCCTGCTTTTGCATTTTATGATAAAAAAGATTGGCGAGTTTTAGCTTTAGGCCCAGAGGCAACATTTCTTACTTTTTTTCCACTCCCATTTATTTCTGACCCCCACCTCCCCACATCACACTTTATGCTTCTGCCGTATAAGTAGATTTCAGCGATTCGATAAAAAGTGTGAAAATATTTTTCGGATTATATATCTATAAAACGGTTCCTCAAAAGATTTTTAAAATACCTTGCGGCAGCGGTTGGAATCATATTTCTGAACTTTGATATCTGGAAATTTTTTTTTTTTACCATCTGATAAAGTCAGATTTTTTTGTTGTTTTTAAAAAATCTTTTTTTTAACATACAAATCCTAGTAACGTTTATTTGAGTTCAGCTATTGTGGTAATCATCCATGTAGATGGATGTCAATTAAATTTTTATCTGTTTATTTATTTATTTTTGTTTAGATGTCTTGTTTATTTATCATCTTCAATTAGATTTGATTAAAAAGTTGTGGTTGCCTGAAAATGGTATCCATTGAATTAAATAAACTTAGAACGTTGTGAAAATCTTATTTGCATAATGGTATTAATCATAATATAACCATCTTTCATTTTTTTATGCAATTTTGTTTAGAAATTTTATTTATTTGCCATCTTTAATAAGTTTGAATGGGAACCTTGTGTTTACTTGAAATTGGTAATCATTGAATAAAAAACGTTTAGATTGATATGGGAATAATATTTATAAAAATGTATTAATTTCCTCTGTTTTTTAAGTTCCTTTGTTTAGCTATCTTGTTTATTTGCGATCGTCATTTAGGTTCCATTAAACACCTTATGCTTACTTGAAATCAGTAGCCATCGAAATGGAAATTTTTAAATCAATATGGGAATATTATTTAAATAATGATATTAATCAAATTCTCTCCATGTTTATTTGTTATATTCATTTATTAAGATATATTTTATTTCTCTTCAATTAGGTTATTTTGGATGCCTGAAATTAATACCAAATTAAATTCAAAATTATTTTATATTTTCTCATCGTGAAATATCCCTAAAAATATTTATTATTATTGTTTATTTATTATTCATTCCTTTATTTATTAGGCAAGTTTATTATTATTATTGTTATTATTATTTAGCAAATTTTGAATTTAATTTATCATCATAAATTTGGGGAATTTCAATCGGAAATGAAGTAAATGTTATTACTAAATTTATTTTTAAGAGTAATAGAAAAAAATTTATATTGATTCTACTTCTAACAGCTGCTGAATATTTTTTGTACACTAAATAAAAACAATCTAAAAAAAAAAGATATATTATTCTTATGCTCAATGTTACGTAATTTTCTTATGAGGGATATATGAGTAGAATTTTTAATAATCTTATGTTATTAGTATTTGAAGGTGTCTTTTCAGCTTACTGTTAAAAAGTTTATATTTTTAAAGTTAGAATAATTTTATGTTTTTAAATCTATCGAAACTTTTGTACTTTTGATTATAGTTTCAAAGTTTACTTAAAGATAGTAATCATTGAATTGAAATATTTTAGATGGATGTGAAAATCTTATTTATTTAATTAATTTATTCTTTTTTTCTTCTGAAATTAGAAAATCTAATGAATTTAATAATAATAATAATTTTTGAATAATTTTTTCATCAAAAATAATTTTATTGAAAGACTAATTGCATAGTGTAGCGAATGTATGGCAAAAATTAAAATTCCTACCCCGTTAGAAATTCGATTGATAATCATATGAAGTATAGTATTATTGAGATTGAAAACTTAAGTCTAGGTCTATAGTTCATGTTACATTATACAAGACTGCCTAATGTATTCAGAATTTGAACTTTAGTAGCAAAATGCGTGTTTAATTATATAGATCCTGATTTGGTCAACATTTTCATCACTTGGCTAGACTAGCCCATCTTTCTGTACTGTATTATTAAACCTTATTCCCTTAATCTTCTGACAAGATTAAACTTTCATTCGGTGTCGTCCGTCACAGAGTTACTAGATGCAGTTTATCCGGCTGTTAGCCAAAATAATCACAATTTAAATTGGTTGAGTGAGACGGCTATTCTAGCTGCTAAAAATGAAGACGTCCATGAAATATTAAATTAATTTAACAAGTTTATAAACATAACAAATTAATTTACATGCTTAGCAAGCTAGCAATTAATAACTTCTTAGGCAACATACACACTTGAAGCCACGAGCTTTCTGAGAACAAGTCCGTGAAATAACAAATTAAACCCTTACCATGTTTATCAAGCTAGCATTTAATAACTTCTTATGCAACACCCCCACTTGCATATAAATACCCTAATGTCCCCCCCCGTCCTCCTCCTTATCAATGGACCCCAACTAGTGTTTCGAGAGGTCATAAATCATTTTATGCGCTACCAATAAACGACACTATCTGGATAAAATATTTTCTTTCCTCGGGAGTTGTCCAAACGCTTTCGCATGTTTTGCCTTCTAAGTCCACTCTGAAAGAAATTGAATTGGAGAATTTTCGTGAACGATGCTCGTAGCCCTCATATCAAATTTAGGGGTGGGGGATGGTATATTTGTACGTGTGTGCGTGTTCTGCATGAAATTTCGCAGAAGATTCATTTTAGAAACATTTCTTCACTATTGTCCTTCAAGATAGAATTTAATTTTACATTATTCATAATATATCATTTTAATCGTCGTTAAGGATTTCAAACTGAATAAACATTTTGTAAACAAAATGAAAAAAAACATACATTGGGAAAGAATGACTTCCTATTAGACATTTTCTATATACAATAGCTTTTTAACAACTTATTTCTTTAGAACAATTCATATCACGTCATTTCTATTTGAAACAATTTCAAGTAGACAGAAGATTGAATTATCCATGTTGTCAGAATAGTTCATTCATTCATTGACATGAATCTTTAACGAACAGAAATAACATACTTTAGATATATATTCCAGCGTAGAATCAGTTGTGATTTGATGATTTCATTTACCTTTCACAATATATATTAAATATATTAATGACAATAAATATACTTAATTATGTGTTTGCATAGAAGAATTGTTTGCTTTTAATATATGCATAAGAATGCAAAAAAGATTGTTTCATACAGTTCAGAAATCTTTATTTCTTATATTAAATATGCTTAAAATATTTGGACTTGGGTATTAAAAGAACAAATATATTTGGACTTGATTATTAAATGTGTTAAAAAATATACAATTTGCAATTTTTAAAAGTATAAATTATATATTATTGAACATTTTAATACTCTAATTAATTAATCTAAGAAAACAATATCTATATAATAGTTATATATGGATTAATTATATAAACAAAAATATCGACATTTAAATAAATTCTTAAATAATTTATATTCTACAAATATGCATTTTGAATTTGCCTTTCTTGATTTTATTCCAGCACATGGCGCTCATCTAGGTGACAGCTTGGAAAAAAGAAAAGGGAACTTCAAAATGTCATTTCCTACATAAACTGCCTGTGTTGATGCTATTTGTAAAATAGAATAAAAGCTGTTATTTTCTTATATATATTGAAAAATGCTTTTTTCCCTGCTTGCGATGATATATCCTTTAGTCATCTAAATAGAATGACAAATGACAGGTTAAAACTTTTGCACTCTCAAACATTTACTTGATATTTCTGAAGCAAGTATTTCAATCAAAAGAGCCCTAACCGTTTTCAAATTTCTTATTTCAAGAGCCATTCAATACACCAAATTATTCAAAGTAAAAGTTTCTCTTTTTGTTAGTCCTTCAAAATTCTTTTAATATTTCTCTGTTTAATTCATTTACTTAAGAACAAAAAATAATTATAAGTTATTTTCATTTTTTATATAAATAACAAAATACAGTGGGCTTGGAGCAGAGTAAAAATTCTGATAGGATGAAATATCGCCTGAAACAGAACAACCAAAGTAAAGTTTTATCTTTTTGTCAGTCTTTCAAAATAATTTTAATATTTATCAGTTTAGTTTACTTTATTTCGTTTTTAGTTTAGTTCATTACTTAAAAACAAATTTAAATGTAAATTATTTTCATTTTTTTAACATAATTAACAAAATACAGTGGGCTTGGAGAATAGTAAAAATTTTGGCAGGAAAAGAAATTCCACCTGAAACAGTACAACCCAATCGTTTAAGACACATAACATATGCGGTCAGATAAGCCTTCCGTTTGGTTTGAGAAAATTAGTGGAAAGAGGCCATATGGTAGAAAAAAAAAAAAGATTTGATAGAGATTTTAAACTCTATAATTCTTGTTATTTGAAATTTTTTTATTTAGCCTACTCCCATTGTTAAATTTCGAATCGAATCACAATCGAAATTTTTATTTCGTCCAAGAGGAGAGAAATTAAAAATTCAATTGTACATTTGAAAGTAAAACCACTTAGCAATTTTAAAGAAATAATATTTTTTTACTTTTATCGAATCTTGTATATTATTTTTCTATGAATAACAACGCAGATTATCTTCAAAATGGAATGTCTTCTGCGACGTCTAAGGAACAGATTCGCATTTACGAAAGAAAAATATTATAAGAAATATTACTTTTTGCTGCTATAAAATTTTGAGGAGCAAATACACACTTTATCTTTCTATAATGTTTCAACAATGTCTTCCTTTGCGAATATGTTAATTGAGGTGCATCTATATATTATTTATATAATGCCGCCCTATACTTGACAGCTCTTGCTTTGCAGAATAATCTGCAGTGAATCTGTAACACTATACATCCGAGAAGAAAAAGTTATAGCAAATATCTGCTGCTTGGTCTGTCAAAGAACCTAGCTTACTTACACATGTAGAATACACTGTACGAAATAATAATATTGTTAATGTTAAACCTTGTTAATAGGAAATCTTCCTATAATGATTCTACAATCTCCTGCTTCTGCAATAAGATATTGACTCACCACGATTTTTGTATTTGATGCTGAAATGTATGCAATAGATCTGATTCTACAGAGAACCTGTTACACTTCACGCACGCCAAAGAAAGAGAGGAGAAAATGATTTATGAAAGGTATTTATAAGTAATCGATTCACATTGGTGTTAGACGTACAGAAACCGTAAATTCTCGACTAAAATAAAGCAAACTGATAAAAAAACGTCTATTATTTTATATAGTCAAATTAATCTAAAGAAAGTAAATCCATACACTCTACCACGTCTATATTTATCATGATCATAATAAAGTAATATATATTTCGCAATAGATTTTTAATGAAAATAATTAATAAATAATTCTTTATCCTATTTTTTCCCACTTTGCTTCTATAGTTTGTCAATTTTAATTAACCGGTTTTTCTGGTTAGTAGTACAAACATAATTTAAGATTTTTGTAAAGGCTTTTCTGTGAACTATACTAAACTTTAAAACTTTGAATTTCTGTAGTACCATTCAACTTAAAATTCAATTCTTTCAACACTCTTAGAAAATTACTTAGCAGCCTACTCTTGAAGGAGAAAAGACTGGCACTTCTTGTAATAGTTTTGAAAAATTATTGTCTCATGACTGTCTGCAAAGCAACGGATCCTTTCAACTTTTGTCTTAAATAAGCTGGAATTTGTTTCGTGAAGCAACATTACAATCACAAAGAACTGTATTTAATTAGGGCCTCGTTACTTAATATATTAATTAACTAATTGCCATACAGTTTTATTAAAAAGAAGCTTTTATTTCATAATTCTGTTAGATTAGTTAAATTTTTAAATTGGAATTTAATACAGAATTTTATAAATGTAGGCTAATAATACACACCACAATGATTTCGAAAAAAAAATTTATTTTATGAAGATGGTTTTCTATTTGTTTTAAATGCTTTACTTGAATGAACTGTTTCTTTTCAAAACTTTTATAAAGTTGTATTTATTGTAAATTGTATTTAATGTACTTTTTTGTAAATGGTTTACTTGAATAAACTGCTTCTTCTCAAAACATTTATAAACTTTTATTTGAACAGTGAAAGTAGAAGAGCGATGGAATGCTTACTCACACAGAAATGCTCAAAGCGATTCCACCTTATTATCTTCAGCTTTCATGGAATACATTTATCTATTTCTTGAAATGTTTTTCTTGGAAGTAGTTCGGCTGAAATATTGTGACTTCAAAAATTCTGAATAATCTTTGTTTTCCATTCGTTTTAACTCGAAACCTGCAAATTCATTCCTCATACTAACGCGAAATAAATTTGGGTGGCAATAAATTAAATAAAAAGAGTTAAAAATGTACTTAATATTTTTAAAATTATGAAAAGGTTTTTTCTATTTTTTTAATTAGAAGAACAAACTTAGTCATTGAAGGAAACAAATCGGAATTTCGGTTCGGTTCGATTTTTGGCATTCGAATTAAATTTCGTCACATTAAAAGTACAGCCCATCTTAATAAAAGGTTTACAAAGCATATTATATTTACTTTTAAAAACGAAGAAAAAGTTTATATTATATTAAATAATTTCGTTTATGTTCTACTTTCAAAATAAACAGCATAGAGTCTTAAATAAAGCTTATTAATATTATAATTCAATTTGTTTTTTCTACCTCTATTGTATGATACCCATTTACTAGATTTAAAAAGAATACCGAAAAACGAAATGTACAAAAAATGTATTTCTCTTTTTAATTCTGAAAAGGACTTATATAAAGCCGGAAGAAATCTTCTGAACATCATTCAACAGAAGCAATTGCTCTCAACAAAATGCCTTGCAAGGAATAGAAAAAAAAAAATAATAACGTAATTAGAAGAAAGCACGGGCATTGTTTGCCTACTAAGTGCACATTTTGAATAGAAAATCAAATTTATTATTGTATAAGAAATCCATTAAGTTCTCTGACTCTAAGCACAATGCGTTAATGAATGAGTTGAGAAGCATTTTCTTTCTCTTCGCGTAGAAACGGAGTCCATTAAAAACTCTCATTGAGTTGTTGTATCATCTTTTATGCAGCGTGCAGTTATTCAGTAATACGTTTTGAGTATAATACACAGGTATCTAGTAATGCCTTTACATTAGTGAAAGAAATATTCCTTTCATTTTCCGTTTGAAGGAAAATTTTTGGCTTGAAAGAAAACAAACTACGGAAGTCCATTGTGCCTGGGTAAAAAAGTGTATAATTGAATAAAGAAGCAATAAAAAATTAGTTTTTAAATTAACTTTTTGTGTTCATAAAATAAAATAGCATCGTTAAAAATTTTGACATTATAGGAAACTTAATAGTGCATAACCTGATGAATCTGCCAAAAAATTTAAATAATATTAAAATTTGAATTTTCTTAAACTTCAATGATTCTTTTCATCGACCAAATGAGCACTATGTGAACATGCGGTGTCGTCCATTAAAAAGAAACCAGGACCAACTGCACTGGTTACATTCAATTTTTACATACAACTTTGTTAAAAAATTACGACAAAAATAGGTAATAAATTCGGAAATATGTAATTAATTTTCGATAATTATTTTATCAGAGAAAATTTTGAAGACGTTCTCCATTTTATTATAAACACAATATAACACGTCTTACCATTTCTGTGATGTTTCTAATACATTTAGTAGCAATGTGAACTTCATTCTAGATTGTTTCTCTCAATTAATCCAACATTTCAAAATATTTTCTGTAAGCCCTTTTTTAGACAAACCCATTTAAAGAAGACTACTAAAAAAGTAAAATCCAATAATAGATCAACCTGATACTAATTATATCAACCGATGTTACCAAACTTAAAAAACTTACAGAACGTTTCTTTATTAATTATTTTAAATTTATGTTAAGTATATTTATGTTTTTGAATATGAATGAATGTCTTTTTGATAATTTATATTTTATTATTTTTTATAATTGCAAAATTTAATAATACAGTAACGAATCTTTATGCAGAATGCAACAATTTTTAATCATTCTTTCAAATTCTGTAAGTAGATTTACACAATACATATTAATTTATCTTACATAATAAACATTTACCACGGGAAGTCAAAAAGCGATTAGAGCTCACTTACTCTCTCGCGAAAAGGCCATAAATAAGTTAGATGCTTCACATCTCATTTGCATTTTATCGACAGAAGATGCTCAGCAATTTGGCATGGTCTTGCCCCAGCTCTAATGACTAGTTCACCTAATGCATTATCCCGTGCAAGGCGTCTATTTTCAGTGATTGATGACGCACTCTTGGTGCCCGATTACTACGCGAGGAAGAAAAAACGGCACAACTTTTAGAACAGAATACAATTTTTTATTTTTTTTTGTTGTTTTTCTCAGGTTCTTTCTTAATAAAGCAAGGAAGGTTCAGAAGAAAAAAACGAAGCATTTCTTAGAGCGAATTTTGCTTTTCATGTCAGTAAGTTAAGGGTAACAAGTTCATTGATATATATATATATATATATGCAGTTCGTCTACTGTTATAACAAAAAAATCAAACACTGTGGCTCTGAAAGGGATCAGATGCTTGTACTTCATAAAGTTTTGACAAGCTAATTGAAGTTTTAAGAGCACTGCTGGTGTTTTACCCTTTATATGTATTGAAAGGTTTATGTTGAGAACGAATTTTTTTTTTAATATACCATTATAATAGGACGCATTGCAATTTAAAATTGGCAATTCTTTAAAAGTTTCCTTGAAGGATTTTAAAAATCCATATCTGAAATAAAAACAAAATTCAAAATTTTTCCCATCCAGAATTTGCGATTTCAATTTTTAAAATATAATTTAAGATTTCTGTTTAGATTAAATGAAATAATAAAATGAAACACTGCTGCAATGTTTTCGTTTTTGCTACTCAAAATTTCCATATTATCAAATCTGTTAGTTAAATAAAGACAAAAAAACTAAACTCATATTGTAAAATTTAGTATAAATACTTTAAATTTATTCAAAACAATTTTAACATTATTTTATCGATTCGAATAATTTATTAGTTTTTTCAAATTCTTATAGCCCTAAGCACACTATTAAAATATATAAGTTAATCAATTTGTTATAAAAAAAACTATTTTGTATCCTTCCTTTGTGCTTAAAATGCATCTCATAAGAAATATTTAATAAAAATAAATTGCAAAAAAAGCATTAAATTCCAAATACAATCTTCAAAAGTAATGATTTTTCGATAAACCATACGCAAAAAGCATTCCTCATGTAAAATGTATAATATTTCTTCCTTAAGGAATAGCTGGTGCTTTTTTATTTTATTTTATTTATTTATCTGTTTATTTTTAAAGGGTGACTTATAAATTGTTTCGAAAACAGAGCTTTTGCGAGTCATAAAATTCTTTGTAATAGAGTAAAGCAGTGCTGTAAAATTTAATACGAAGGGTTCGTGTTTTTACGTTAAGTTGAAATAACGAGCTTTTTGTACCACTCTAACGAAAAATGTTTTCTCTTCAGCAATAGCCATTTATAGTATTGGCTGTTCATCAAATTAAGGAACAATGCACATGGGCGGAATTATTTTTGGCAATTTATCGCTGATGTATGATAGTTGTGAAATAATACTACCAATGAAACTTATCTCAGTAATGCAAGAGATGTTTCTGAAAAGGCAGACCGTACGTTCATAACCGACTACTTTTTTAATAAAATAAAAGATTTTCAGAGGAGAATGATAAGCTTACATTGTCATATTAAATTAAATAAATTTTCTCGAGGCAATAAAAGTTTGTTTTTATTAAAGCACGATTTATTACTCAACAACAAGTTATTTTAACTGCAACTGATATCCTAAGTATATGTGACATCATAAAAATATGTGACATCATCGCATATATTTAAATTCCGAAATCTAATCTATTGATGGGTAAACAAAATAAATTACAGTTTGTTTCAAATTTCATCCCTCTCAAACAAGGGGATATCATAGTCATATTCTTTTATAGACTGTTAAAAGTAAATTTAAATAAACCTTTTTATGTCATTCAATTTATTTTATTTTTTATATTTTCATTACTTTTACCACAACATATATATTTTTTTTTGTATTTAAAATAAACACAATGAAATCATTAATGAATTATACATACAACAATATAATGCTTACTAAAGCATAATTTGAAAAGTTTTTTAAAGTTTATGATTCCCACCTCTTAACAATTGTTCGAATAAAAATATTTTTTCTTAATTAATTTCATTGTATTACATTTCATTTCTTTCGAAGATCATAAAATAAATGAGCCAATTTCCGTCTCTTTGTTCCCCTGAATTCTTTACACGAATAACCTATTTTTATCCAAAGCATTTGTTTCTTTTCTTATTTTAAAAAAATTATCTTAAAGTAACGCTCATCTAAAAATAATAATAATAATAAAAATAATGTTCGTTCAAATTGTCATGTAACAAAACATTTATCTACCCTCACATGGAGTCCTAAAATGATCAGATCATAAATCAAAATATCAATTTGCATTTCCACAATGAATGAGAAAGAATTCTTTCCTGTCAACATTTTCCATTATGGTTCTTTTTTTTTTTCGAATCATTTTTGTTTTGCTTTTTTTTTACCCATTCAGATAGTGATCTCTTTTCCAAGACTAGGAACGAAATTTTTCAATGAAAGAGCAGCTGAGTTGGAAAAAAAGTTTTCCTTTTTCCCTCTTTTTTTTTTTGCATTTGATGATAAAAGATTGGCGAGTTTTTAAATTTGGCCCAGAGGCAACATTTCTTACTTTTAACTCCCCATTTATTTCTGACTCCTCCCTCCCCACATTATACTTTATGCTTCTACCGTATAAGTAGATTCCGGCGATTCAATAAAAAGTGTGAAAAAAATATTTTTCGGATTATATATCTATAAAAGGGTGCCTCAAAAGATTTTTAAAATACCTTGCGGCAGCGGTTGGAATAATATTACTGAACTTTGATATCTTGAAGATTTTCTGTCTTTTTTTTTTAACCATCTGATAAGTCAGATTTTTTTTATCTTTAAAAACTGCTTTTTATAAAATCCAAAAAGTCTGGTAACGTTTGAGTCGAGCGACGTTGGAATCATCCATGCAGATGGGTATCAATCAAAATTTTATCTACTTATTATTTTTCTGTTTAGATGCCTTGTTTATTTGTCATATTCAATTAGATACGATTAAAGACTTGTGTGCATTTGAAAATGGTATCCATTAGATTGAAAAATTTTAGATCCATGTGAGAATCTTATTTACATCTTCCATTTTTTTTTTATGCAACTTTGTTCAGATATCTTGTTTATTTTCATCTTCAATTAGATTCAATTAAAAACTTGTGATTAACTAAAAAGTTTTCCTGTTACAACCACAACTAAAAAAGAAAAAGCTTGTCTGTAAACTGTATTAAACTTTATAACTTTGCGTTGTTAATAATCTCTATAGCAACTTTTAATTTAAAAATCAATTATTTCAGTACTTTTAGAAATTTACTTAGCCATCTACTCTAGCACGAGACAGATTGGCACTTCTTGTACTACTTTTAAAATTATTGTCTCTTGATTGTCCGAAAAGCACATATTTTTTCAACTCTTATCTTAAATAAGTCAGAATTGGCTTCGTCAACTAACATTACAACCACAAAGAACTGTATTTAATTAGAGCCTCGTTATTTATATGGTAAATTTATGGTTTATATGGTTTACATGGTTATGATATGATGGTTATGATTATGGTTATGGTTTATATTTATGGTTTATATGGTTATGATTTATATTTATGGTTATGGTTTATATGGCTCGTTATTTATATGGTATTACGTTTATGGTAATTAACTGATTGCAATAGAGTTTTATCAAAAGAAACTTTTATTCCATAATTCCGTAATTAAACTACATTTTTAAATTTCAATTCAATACGGAATTTTATATTATATCTGTATATACCCTTAGGCTAATAATGCACTATATAATATTACGGTAAAATTCCTTTCATTAAGGAGGTTTTCCATTTTAATTGCTTTACTTGAATAAACCGCTTCGTGTCAAAACTTTTATAAAATTTTATCGGAACTGGGAAAATAGAAAAACGATGGATGCTTACTTATATACAGAAATGGTTTAAGCGATTCCACTTTATTATCTTCAATTTTTATGGAATACTTTTATCTATTCCTTGAAATGTTTATTCTTGGAAGAAATTCGGTTGATATACAGTGACTTCAAAAATTGAGAGTATTCTTTGTTTTTTATTCGATTTTTCTCTAAATCTGTAAATGTTTAAACATTCTTCGTACTGAAGCGAATTAAGTTTGGGTGACAATGAATTAAATAAAAACATTTGTCTTATTAAATAAAGCAAGTTAAAACAAAAAATGATAAGCAGTTAAGTTTGTTGAAATATGCAATATATTCCTATTCCCGCTGAAAGTTGTAGTTCAGCAGTTTCTTTGAAGTTAATCATTCAATAGAATACAAAAAAAGTACGCTCTTATAATTTGTTAAACTGCATTCACTAAACCTAAAACCGGTAATTAATGCAAATTTTGTAATTTGGCTATGCTAATGATCTTATAATTTTAAGAAAATAGAATACAGATCTAATCCCCCCAAAATTTGTTTATTAAATTGGAATCCAAGACGATTATGTTTCAACAAGACAATGATGTCAATTATCCGCGAAAAATGCCAGATTCTTGTTATTTAAGACTGCGGCAAACAATGTTACATTTCCTCAATTTTCCTTTCTCAATACATCTTAGAAACTTAATGTGGTCTATTTGAAACGGCAGTGCAAAAACTTTGAATAAGCAAGCAATAACCACTTACAAATATATGTTATATAGAATGAACATATTTTTCCGCTCTTATGAAATGGAAGATCGTCAAATGTTTTCCGTTCTTATTTCAAAACTATCATAAAATCCAAAGATTCTGCAAATATTGTGACTGTGAAATGTTATTTTATATGTTTAAACTGAGTATATTAAAAAAAATGGTAATTAATTACCAAACACTTTACATTATTTTATACTTTTTGTAAAATCTAAATAAGTTTTTTTTTTCAGAGAAAAATATTGTGAAAATATTTTTTCAAGTAATTATTAATTTATTTTTAAATAATTTACCGATTGCTTTGTAATCGCTTTTTATAGTGCCTTCTTAGGAATAAACTTAGTCTGATGAAACATACACATTTTCAGATCCAATGATTTATCGTTCTTATCTCCGACGTTAAAAGCGGAACTTTGGAGTCGATTCGATTTTTGCTATTTCAATTGTATGTCCTCACATAAAAAGTACAGCTCTTCCCACGCCATCTGAATAAGTTTACAAAACATATATTTAATTTTAACCTCATATTGTCCAGGGTTAGAATAGCCCCTCTGTAGTCCTTGCATGTCTTAAAAGACGACTAAAATGGGTACCCAGTGCCAGGAGTCCAGGAGTCAGATTTCATCCTTAGATTTCCTCATGTCTTTTGTGCAGCAAGGTCAAGCACAAAAAGAACCTGCATTTTTACACATTTTTTACACATTTAATTTTTCATAATTCGTCGGTCTAAGCTCACAGTGGTTCTTTTGACTTAGTTTAGATACTGTTGCCACAAAATATATACTTTTAAAATAAAAAAAGTTTTATAAAATAATATTTATCAGTAGTCAAAATTAACAGCAGAGTATCTCAACTAAAGTTCAGTAATATTATATTAACCTTCGCTATTTCATACTTCTATTATATGTATAATACCTATATACTTGATTTAAAAAGAATACCGAAACTAAATGTAGAAGAAAAAGCATTTCCTTTTTAATCCTGATTTTTATAAAGCAGGAAGAAATCTTCCGGTCATCATTCATCAAGCGCAATTGCTCTTAACAAAATGTCTTGCCAGGAATAAAGAAAAAAATAACGATAATAATGTAATTAGAAGAAAGTACGGCCATTGTTTGCCTACTAAGTGCATATTTTGAGTAGAAAATCAAATTTATTATTGTGTAAGAAATCCATTAAGTTCTCTGACTCTAAGCATAATACGTTAATTAATGAGTTGAGATGTGTTTTCTTTCGCTTCTTGTAGAAACAAGGCAACGGGTCCATTAAAAACTTTCATTGAGTTTTTGCATTATCTTTTATGCAGCGTGCAATTATTCAGTAATACATTTTGAGTATAATACACAGGTATCTGGCATTTCTTTCACATTTGTGAAAGGAGAATTCCTTTCATTTTTCGTTTTAACGAAAATTTTTTTGGCTGGAAAGAAAACAAATTAGGAAGCTGATTGTGCTTCTGTAAATAGTGTATAATTTAATAAAGAAGCAACAAAAATTAGTTGTTTTTTTGTTTTCGTAAAATAAAAGGGCAGCGTTAAAATTATTTTTTTTTTTTCAATGAAGATAGCTTAATAGCAGATAATCTTATGAATCTGTCAAGTAATCTAAATAATGAAATGTGAAGATTCTTAAACTTCAATGATTGTTTTCCTCTTATACATGTTGTATATATTAGGAATAGCTACAGAGATCGGTTATATGCACAGAAAATTAATATAATCCTTCATATTAACCACTTCGTAGGTCAGTCGTATTGTGGAAGAAACTTAGAATTCATTGGTTCACTACAGTCACTGTTTTCGGATTAGAGAAGACTCTTGAAAATTTTAAGAATACGTGTAAGTATTCCATATCGGTAGTGGGATTGCTTAGTAACAATTAACAAGGTTTTTATCCCATTTAGCACATAAACAAACTGTAAAATAACAATTTGCCCTCTTCATAGACCGTCTCATGTCATATTATGAGAAATAGTCATCGATTTAAAAAAGCAACAAAATTTTTATGTATCAAATTAATTTATCAAGGTTATTATTATGTTTTAATCGTTTGTAATAGGTGCAGAAGACGTATAAAAAGAGGTGTATTACATGATATAACAGTAATAAATTTAGTAAGCCAAATATATAAATTGTTTTCAAAACCTTTATTTGGTAAGATCTTATAATTAACTTCTTACATCAATAGTGTTCTGCAACAAATTAAATAAAAATTAGTTTTGGAAAATTATTGTCGCATGATTGTCTGCAAATCAACGGTTCCTTTCAACTCTTGTCTTATATAAGTTAGAATTTGCTTCGTCAACTAACATTACAACCACAAAGAGAATTTAATTAGAACCTCATTATTTTTAATATGTTAATTAACTGATTACAATAGATTTTTATTAATAGAAACTTATTTCATAATTCAATTAGATGAATTACATTTTCAAATTTTAATTTAATAAGGAATTTTATATAAAAGGTGTTATTATACGTATATATCCTTAGGATAATATTACGCACTATAAGGATTTCGGTAAAATCCTTTTATAAAGAAGATTCTCTATTTGTTTTAAATGCTTTATTTGGATGAACTGCTTCTTGTCAAAACTTTTATAAAGTTGTTTTTGAACTGTGAAAATAGAAAAGCGATGGATGCATACTTATACAGAAAAGCTCAGAGCGATTCCACTTTATTATCTTCATTTTTATTGAATGTATTTATCTCTTTCTTGAAATGTTTATTTTTCTAAGGAGTTCGGTTGATATACAGTGACTTTAAAAATTGTGAATATTCTTTGTTTTCATTCGATTTATCTCTAAACCTGCAAATGTTTAAACATTCTTCATACTGACGCGAACTAAGTTTGTGTGACAAAGAATTAAATAAAAGCATTTGTTTAAAAATGTACACAATATTTTTAAAAATATAAAAAGTTTCTGCTGTTTTTTTTAACATTATGTACAAATTTGAACAAATATTGAAGTAAACAAAAATGGAGAATAGTCGTTTTTTGTATCATAAAATTTATAATTTGTAGAAGATGGTTTTGTCTTTAATACAAGAAAAATTTTCTTGGAAAAAGATAGAATTTTGTTTACAATTTTAACTTTAAATTAATTTTTATAAAGACTTTTTAAACAGTATCTAAAACTGTTGATCGAAAATTAATTTTTGGTTTATCAAACCAAGGTAAAGCTTTGATTGTATTGTTTTATTTATAATATTAAAGCATACTTATAAGCAGAAATAACTGAAAACGATAATGATAGCTGTATATCATGCAAAACAATTATGCTATGCAACAAAAATTATTATACACAAACTAATATCCTAGGCAGAGAGAAATCCTAAAAACAATAGGAAAGCAAAAATGTATTAAATAAATCATGTTAAAAATAATAAGATTGTTGAAACTCTGAGAGAAATTCTTCTATTCAAATTGAATTTCGTCACATCAGAAGTACAGTTTATCACAGACCATCTTAATAAAAAGACATTAAAAAACTTATTATATTTAATTTTCAAAATAAAAAAAAAAGGTTTCCATTCATTAAAAGACATAATCTTCTACTTTGAAAATAAACAGCAAATTATCTTAACTAAAATTCTTTAACTTTATATTAACCATCGCCTTTTATTGCCTTCTATTTTATAATACCCATATACTTGAAAATATAGAAACGAAATATAGAAACAATAGTATTTCCTTTTTAATTCTGAAGAGGACTTTTAATAAAGCAGGAAGAAATCTTCCGACCATCATTCACCAGAAGCAATTGCTCTTAACAAAATGTCTTGCCAGGAATAGAGAAAAAAAAAAATAACGATAATAACGTAATTAGAAGAAAGTACGGGCATTGTTTGCCTACTAAGCACATTTTGAATAGAAAATCAAATTTATTATTGTGTAAGAAATCCATTACGTTCTCTGACTCTAAGCATAATACGTTAATTAGTGAATGGCGATGTTTTTCTTTCGCTTTGGATAGAAGCAGGTCCATTAAAAACTCTCATTGGGTTGTTGTATCATCTTTTATGCAGCGTGAAAATTATTCAGTAATACATTTTGATCATAACACACAGGTATCTGGTAATGCCTTTATATTGATAAAAGAAGAATTATTTTCATTTTTCGTTTTAAGGAAAATTTTTGGTATGGAAGAAAACAAATTAGGAAGTTCATTGTGCCTCGGTAAAGAGTGCATAATTTAATAAGGAAGCTATAAAAAGTAGTTTGTTAGAATTAACTTTTTTTGTGTTCTTAAAATAAATTGGCAGCGTTTAAATTAATTTTTTTCAATGTAGGAAGCTTAAATAGCAGATAATCTGATAAATCTGCCAAGTAATCTAAATAATTAAATGAGAGGATTTTTGATCTTCAATTATTTCTTTAGTGTCTTATGTGGTGTATATATTACGAATGACTACTATGATCGATTTTATGCACGGAAATTAATATCAATATTCTTATTAACCAACTCGTATACCAGTCGTATCGAAGGAGTATGTTGAATTCATTGGTGGCGTGCATTGCAATCACTGTGTCAGATCAGAGAAGTTTAATATAAAATGTAATGTGCGTGCAAGCATGCCACATCGATAGTCGGATTGATTTTTAAGAATTAACCACGTTTTTATCTCATATAGCCTACAAATAAAAAGAAAAATAACACCTCCTTTTTCGTCATGACTCACACCATATCATGTAAAATAGTCCAAGATTTAAAAAAAATATCAATAAAAAAATATTTTATCTTTTATTGGTTTGTATTAAAATGAGGTAAAAAAAAGAAACGTATTAAAGGATATAATAAGTTTGGTAAGCGAAAGTTTATAAATTTCTTAAAACTTTTTGTATTAACTAGAAGATTTTATTACCAACGTTTTATATCAATACAGATCTGCCATGAAGTTCAATAAGTATATATCTTAAGTATTTTAAACATGGAAGGTAAAAATGATACTCTGCTTAAATAATGATGTTGAAAATAAAGAAAATTTTCACTTTTAAACAATTATCTTCAGTAGTAGTAAACATAGTTTTAATGAAATTAGATACATATAAAGGATGACAGTTAAAGATTCCTCAGCACCAGAAGTTCTAAAACAAAGCTTACAATAACGAAAACAATTAGTTTATAGTGAATATGGCCCGTATTTTAGATGCTTCCCTTCCCATAAATCTACAGATCTGGCTGGCTCATCTATAAAATGAATATTTTAATTTTCTTGAATTTCTTCGGTCCAATGAGCACTAGGTGAACGTGCATTGTCATCCATTAAAAGGAAATCTGGACCTGTTGCCCTGGTTACATTAGGTTTTTACTCACAACCAATCGTGTTAAGAAATTACAACAAAAATTCGCAATAAATCAGAATTATGTAGTTAATGTTACAGAATTGTTTTATCAAAGCAAACGTTGAAAATGTTTTTTCGCCATTTTCTTATAAACTGCAATTTATAAATGCACGACTTACCATCTCTGGTGTTTCTTATACATCCAGTAACAATGTCAACTTAATTCTAACTTATTTTCTCAATTAAACCAACATTTTTGAAGATTTTCGGTTAATCCTTTTTTAAGCAACCCATTAAAAATATTGGATAAAAATTAAAATCTCATAACGACCGCAGGAATTAAATTGATCAACACATATATTACTACTATTATCTTAAAACACCTACAGATTATTTCTTTATTAATTATTTTAAATTTATTTTAGATATATTTACAGAACATTTCATGATTAAATTATTTTTTTAATTTATTTTCATACATACATGTTAAGAATTTCTTAATACATTAACGAATTTTTATACACAATAAAACAATTTTAATCGTTGTTTCAAATTCATCATTTGATATTGCGCAATAGCATATTAATTTTTCGTACATTATAAACATTTAACGCGAACGTCAAAAAGCAATTAGAGAGCACTTATTTCTTCTCGAAAAGGCCATAAATAAGCTAGGCGCTTCAGGTCTCATTTACATTTTATCGTCGGAAGATGCTCAGCAATTTGGTATGATCTTGCCCCAGCTCTAATGACTAGTTCACCTAATGCATTATACCGTGCAAGGCATCTATTTTCAATGATTGATTGCGCACTCTTGGTGCCCGATTACTACACGAGAAAAAAAAAAAAACTGCACTCTTTTTAGAACAGAACAGAATTTTTTCGTTGTTGTTCTCGAGTTCTTTCTTAATAAAGCAAGGATGGTTCGGAAGAAAAACGAAGCACTTCTTAGGGTGCCTTTTGCTTATCATGCCATGAAGTTAAAGGTAACAGGTTTATCGATATATATATTTGTAGACGTCGTAGCTGCTTCCTTTTTAATTCTTCGGTGATAGTTCGTCTACTGTTGTAGTAAAAAATTGAAGCACTGTGGTTCTAATAGAGATCAGATGTTGTACTTCATAATGTTTTGGCACGTTAATTGCAGATTTAAGATCTTAAGAGCATTGTTGGGTTTTTGCCCCTCCATGTGCATAGAAAGTTTTGTGTTGATTGTTTTCAAAATATAGGCATAATAGAAACACATAGCATTTTAAAACTAACAATTCTTTAAAAGTTTCTTTGAAGTATTTTTTAAGTCCACGTATTTTCAAGAAAAATCTTTTTCATCAAAATTTGCTATTTAAATTTTTTAAATAGAATTTAAGATTTTTTTATTATTATTATTAAAAATGTCGTTAGGGAATAAATTTGAATTCGAATTAATTTTTCTCTGATTCGCATTTTTTTTTATTATAGTCATTTGGAAAAATAGTGTTTACAATGTGTGTTGCACAAATAGTGTGAATATTCATTCTTCTAATTTAATTCTCAAATAAATTTTAAAATCGATATTCAGTTGCATTTTATAAAGAAATTCTTATGGAAAGCGGAATAATGAAAAGAAGTAGTCAAAAGTCTAATTTTCTAACGCACATTTCCGTTTTTCCAAATTTATATATAAAAATAAAAGAAACTATTGAAATTAATTTTGATTTACTATCATAGTCCTAGTATTACGCTTAATCAATTTTCTCTTAAAAATCTATTTTGTATCATTTCATTGCACTCAAAAAATTCATCATATAAGAAATATTTTTAAAAAATTGCAAATAGCATGAAATCAAGTACAAACTTCAAGAGTATTGATTTTTGTTTATTCAATACACCATACGCAAAGCATTCCTCATGTAAAATTTATCGTATTTTCCCCCAAAAGGTTAGCTAGTTTTTATTTTATTTTATTTTATTTTATTCAGTCATTTATTTATTTATTTTGAAGGGTGAAAAGTAAAGGGTGTCCTATAAATTGTTTCGAAAATAGAGCTTTTGCGAGTCATAAAATTCTTTCTAATCGAGTAAAGCAGTGTTGTAAAATTTAATACGAATGGTTCATGTTTTTACGCTAAATTGAAATAACGAGCTTTTGTACCACTCTAAAGAAAAAAAAGAATGTTTTAGTCAAGGCCATTTGTAGTATTGGCTGTTCATCAGATTAGGAATAATGCACCCCAGCGGAATTACTTTTATAATTTATTGCTGATGTAGGATAGTTGTGAAATAATGCTCCCGATGAAACTTATCTCTGAAATGCAGAAGATGTTTTTCAAAAGACAAACCCTACTTTCATAAAGAGGCTACATTTTTAATAAAATAAAAACATTTTCAGAGGAGAATGGCAAGTATACATTGTCATATCGAATTTAATAAATTTTCTCGATGTTGTAATTTATTTTTATTAAAGAATTTAATTTTATTTTTAGTTGCAATTGATATCCTGACAATTTTAATAAAAATATGTGACATTGTCAACTATATTTAAATACTGAAATATAAACTATTGATGGGTAAACAAAATAAATTACAGTTTGTTTCAAATTTGCATTACTCTCAAACGAGAGGGTATCATAGTCGCATCTATTTATATTAATATAAATTTAAATAAACCTCATTGTGTCATTCAGTTTAAATATTTATTCCGTTCTTCTATTGAATGAAGTGGGTATTTTTATGCAAAATTGATAAGGTCTACCAAATAAAGCATATTTCATTCAATATTATTATATCTTCTAGTATAATTAAAAACTGTATTGAATTACTAGTGTAATTTAAGGGCATAGAAGAGAAATTTTATTTGCAATATCTTTCTAAGTATTTTACCCATAATAAAAATGAAGTAATGTCTTAGTGAGAGTGGGTCAGGGATTCCTGGACCGTTTTCAACATTTCTTATTGGGTTTTTTTTAATTTCCTGCACGTGCTTTCCTTAATATATAAAAATAAATTTCCAAAAATTGGTCCTGAATCATTTTCAATGTTTCTAATTGTTTTTTTTTAATTCCCTTCACGTACTATTCTTATTTGTTTATTTAAATTACTTTCACTTGATTTTTTTTATAAATTCGTTACATGAATGCATCTGTAAAGTTGCAACACGGCTTTTTTTCATGGATACAACTGATAGTTGCGATTTAAATATGTTACAATAAAACTTTTATAATGGAGAATGATAAGCTTTCATTCTCATATCAAATTAATCATATTTACTCAAAGCAACAAAGTCTATTTTTATTAATCTTACATTACTTAACAATAAATTCCAACCCCTTTATGTATTTGCAAATATATAATTGAAAACAATTATTTTTTTCTAACATATTAAAATCTGTCCGTTATAATAAAACAGGAATGGAAGACAATGTTGTTTCATAATGTTTTTGTAAAATGAAGACGCAAACATTATAATTTTTGTGTCATTTCAGTATTAAATAGAGTACATTCAGCAAAAGAACTCACATGCGTAAGCAAACTTAATGGTCCTACGTCATTGCTATTCCACTTAGCACACATTGGATTGATATCCTTCGTAAACATTAATACAATTAAAAATAAATTGTTTTCTAAAGTTAGATAAAATCTTTTAACGTTAGAAAGCAAAATTAGTTAACATTTAACATACATAATTCGTTCTTACATCTACTAGATTATATCACTTATATCTATTAGTTGTTCCAGCCATCCTACTACAGCTTTTAACAAGGGTAGTGAATAGCTAGATGGCTCACACAAGCAACACAGAGTCAAAAATGCATTTCTGACAGGAAATACTGCACATCACCACAAGAATTAAAAAACACCATGTAAGTGAATATCCAGAGAGCTTATTAATTAATATACATAAGCAAATATATACTCAAGAGCCAAAACATTATGACCACCTGTCAATAACGAGTTGGTCCACCTTTGGCGCTCAACACAGCTTCAACCCGCCTTGCCATGGATTATGGCAAGGCGGGTTGAATACCACTTCCACCATACCCATTACCAAATATCAGTTAAATACCTCTTCCACCTGATCACGTGCCTTCCACGTCATCCAGGCGAGTTCATTGCAAAATGTAGGGGTGGTCACAAGGTTTTGGCTCTTGAGTGTAACTTGGTCTACAGTGTCAAATCTAAACCCCATATTAACGACGTGTCAGAATTTTTGATCACTCACTGAATGCCCAATATCTTAGGTGAACTGACGTTCAGACATTAACGAAGATCGTGTGAGATTCGTCCATTGCACTACGGCAAATCCGTAAGTCACATGCATATCCAGTAGTTCTGCGTTCGTATAATAAGCCATCATACTACAGCTTACATAGAGTGTGGAATGAAGAATATTTGCGAGAACCCTTGACACACCTGAAATGCCATCTACCACCCTTGGAAAACATTTCGAACCAACATTGCTATATGATTCCCAGTCCTCTAAATGCACCCTATTCATCCTAGTAATTTTTAAATCTGGTACTGCGACACCCTCTTTAAAAACTATTTCTAAATTATTTAACTTGAGGTAAAGTATCATTTTATTTGAGAATTATATATAGCATGCATGGATTCACAATGCAGATGTCATTTTAAGTTAATTTACATATGCACACCTGATTATTCAATTTTAATTTTTGCATGCGCAAATATTAAAAATTCTTCTCACAAAGATAATGCTCAAAGGAATTTTATAGATAAGATTTTTAACTCTTTATCATTTTTCTTCTGCAACACTTATTGTCAAAAGCATAAATATAAATATTATTTAACAAATCAAATATTTAATTTTCGTGAATTGTTTTTAAATAAATGTTTGTCATTTTTATTTTGAGACATTTATGCTGTATTGTCGAAATATTTCAAAGAGAAATTCTAAAATAAATCATATACTATTTTATTTCTGTTTTAATTCTTTCATACAATTTATAATTCAAATAAACTGACCATATAACATTTTTAACATTTTATGTAAAATAACATAAAATGTTTCAATGTGTGTATTCTTGCATTAACGTCTCTGATTTTTCTCAGTATAAAATACGCCAGTGAAAAGAAATCTATTGCAAAATAACAAATCTATGCAATTCTAAGGCAAAGACATCAGCACACCCTGCATTTAATGGAAGTCAAGAGACGAATACGTTAGGCGCCTTTTCCAATAAAATGTGTTTGTCCTATTTGGGTCTAGACAGAGAGTTTGGATAAATAGTAAAAGAACGAATACAAGAAAAGATAGCGATAGCTTCCTTCGCGAAAATGTAAAATGCGACAGACTTGTAAAATAAACTTTTTCGCCTCCACACAAGCATTTTTGTACGTGTTTGGTCATAAGTTTAACTGTTTCAACTTAAAACACGGAAAAAAATCAGCAATAAATAACAAAAATTATATCCTGCTCTTAAAGTATAGTTTCTTTTATTATTTTCAATAAAAGGCAAGATAAAATCTTTTATAATAGCCAAATAGAAATATATCAGGAAAACCACAGGAGGTCAAAGCATTGTTAGTCATCCCTTTTCTTACTAAGACAATAAAAGCATATCCGTTATAAAGAAAAATTTCAAACATATTTATTTTATTATTTATTTTAGACGATATCAGAATTAGATACTCTTAAGAACACCTAATTAAATAATCTAGCTCAGGGGTCTCCAAACTTCCCAGCCTTAGGGCCATACTGTTTACTCCAATAAGTACCAAGGGCCAAAATCGTTTTAATTTTTCTGCCATTATCTATAATTTCTTGACTAGTCCCCGAGTACCCCCGTTCTGAGCGAGCATACGCTTGCTAAATTTGTTGGTTCAATTACTATTGTGTATCGATACGACCGTGACACTTGACGACATCTAGTGGTTAAAAGCGGAAATAGGTAGGTATAACTACCGAGGGTAATCAGCGGGATATTCACTAATTTATAATGTTAGTAGGATTCATTTCAATTCTTTGTTAGTTGTTATGCTTAAGTTAAATTTTCTGCGTATTATGCTTGTCATTAGGCTTTACCTAGCAAGTAAATAAAACCGAGTTATTATCATTCTGTGTTTTTTATAAACTTATTACAGAAACAATAAGCTATTCGCTGTCTCGGGCCGGATTGATGACACTGGCGGGCCGGATTTGGCCCGCGGGCCGTAGTTTGGAGGCCCCTGATCTAGCTAAATAAATATCAATAAAGTTAGTCCTTGTAGAATTTTTTTCAGTTAAATTTGAATATTTGGTTACACTATGGATGATTCAACAGCAATACATATTTTCACATTCTGATGACACTCATAGGGATTGTCCAAAGAATATGTAATATTTTACAAATACTTATATGATATTATGTATATATAATACTGTTTCATTTCATAAGTTTATCATTGCACCAGTTATTATCATGTTTTTGCAATGTAATAAATATTCATTAGACGATTATAGAAACTATTATTCTAGTATTGTTTTTTTTTTTTTTTTTTTTTTTTGAAAAATATATAATTAGCATTTATTTATCTCTATAAATAATTTATTAGTAATTATTAGCAATTTATCTCTTCATGTGCAATATTTATATTTTAACATGAAAGTTGAATAAAATATTTAGATACATGTTTTTTTACTAGTGACTAACATAGATTGCGTTTAATTCAAATCAGAAATTCTTTTAAATATAAATTAGAAACATTTTGAAAAAACAAATTTCCGAAGAATATCACTAAAACCTGCTGATCACACATGTAAAATTATTAATCTCTTTGGCTTTTTCAACTGATTTTCCGGACTAACAGTTGTTGCCAAATATATCTGTCCTATTACCACATTTCAGAAGAAAAATTGCTCAGCAGCCCCTTGAAATTTATTTTTTTATCTGAACAAACAGAAAGATATAATGCAATTTTTTGTTCTTCTTTCATTTATATATTTATAAGCTACATCTCAAAATGTAACTAAAACAGTTGTAAAAAGTTGTAACTAAAACATTTTGAATTTAGAAATTTTAAAATTATTCCTTTAATCAACCACGCAATAGATAACGAAAGATAACATAAAAACATTAGGAATACATTGAGAATGGTCTTGATGAAACTGTAAAACCTTAGGTGCTGAATTACAGGAGTTAATTTTCGACAATTCTTTTTTTCCGACTGTATTTTTAAATTTCCGCGAATTGCTATTTGAGGTTTGATTTCCGGGCTGTGTTTTTAACTCTAATATTTTTTTTAATTGAGATTAAGCCGCATTCAATTTAATATAAAGAAATAAGTATGAAGAAAAGCTTTTGTATTACAGCTTATAATCCAGGATTAACTGTTTCTGAATTTGGCAGCCGTCTTTGAATTTTTCTATTTTCTTATCGTCTCTTCCTTTTTTATACATTCACCAACATCATATTTTCATCAACCCCCCCCCCCCAATGCACTCGAGGCTAATATCACCCCTCTCCTTATCATACCGTTGTTTTCTAAGAAATGGTATCTCCAATTTGGGGGAATCACTGATGTAGATTAACGTTAATTGAACTCTGAAAATCATTACAAAAAGTGTTTTATTTCTATATCAATTGTTAGTAATAGTATTAAACTACTAAACAATTATCATAGTTATTTATTTAGAATTTAAAACAATTTAGTAAATTTAAAAGCTTTTCTTATATAACTTTTCCAAAAAAAAGAATGAATGTGCTTTAAGAAGTACTTTTCCTGATTATAAAAATTAGATATCTGCTATAACATGTAAGCTTCTATTTATTTTTAGATAGTAAATTCGGAAAAAAAAAAAAAAAATTTTTTTAGTTAGAAAGAATTGTAATTTATGAAATAATGCAATTGATTAGCAAAATTATTTAACATAGCTAATTAACAACTTACTCGAAATTTGTCCATTATGAAACAAGATTTGTAAAGCAATCAATTTAGCGTGTAATAAATAGCATACCCATTAATTTTTGTAACAAAATTCTCACAACCTTTAAAGTTATAGAAAAGGGGATGATATTCAAAATTATAATGGTTTTATTTATTCACTGAATAACATGTTACTGATTTGTTACGATTTAGAAAAAATTATTAAAATTTATTATTTAAAATTTGATTGATTTAATTGGAAAAAGTTTGCAAATAAAAATAATTATTATTAATTTAAATAATAATTACACTTTTATTATTTTATCGCAATTACGCCATTTAGACTCAATAAAATATTTAATGACAATCTCCTATGAACAATAAATTGTCAAAATGCTTTTGACGCCGCACTATAAATTTATTTCATTTTTTTTTTGTACAATTCTTAAATTTTCTATACAAATAACATCAATAGAGGAGTGAATAAAATCAATGAAGATCACTGTTTGTTTTTAACTGCACCAAATATGTTATTGAACTTTGCTTTAAGACAGCTTTATCGTCTAGTATTTGTTTGTTTTTTTATTTATGTAGGTGTGTGATGTACAAAGAAGACAGAGTAAAAGTTATGTTTGAAAAGTAACTTAATTTGTTGCTTTATAATTTGCAACACTATATGATATGAAAGCTTTTTAATTCACATGTTTTTTAATTAAAATAAAAGAGTGGAAATAAAAACACGAAGAAAAAAATGCTTTCGAAACAATTGTTTCCTTTCATTAGCCTTACAGCTGATTCTTTCATAATTGTTTTTAAATTTTGATTCAGAACATATTTAATGCTTCTAATCTCTCATTCCAGCCACTTTACAGATGAAAAAAATTTATGTTTAAAAAGACATATATTATGAAAACTTTTCAATCTTTTTCAGATTTAAGGGAAAAGTTTAAAAACATCAGCAGTCACTAGTTTATTTAAAAAGTAAACAACTAATTGTTAGAAAGAAAAATATTATTCATTGTTTTATAAATTATTGCAATTTTAAATTTAATCGATAATGTGTTGACTTATGGTATTTCCTTGTTTATTTATTACTTTAACACTTAGTCTCATTTCTGTATACTAACAAAGTTATTAGTTGTTAGATTTTTTTATTTATCAGCCTATATTTTAGGATTATAAAGCCTGTGTCTCAATATATTTGGTTGATATATTGGAGAAAAAATTGAATAACTTTCACTAAGCGGTCTATCTTCCCATAAAGGCGATTAGGCACTCTGCCACAAATTCCAAGGAGTCTCCGAGTTTCTAAAAACAGTGACTGCAACAAGAGACTCTAATCTGAGCCCTTCTGCAAACTCAACACTATTACAAATGGATCACGAATCGAGCATCTATTGTATTTAGAGATAAAAAAATAAATAAATAAGTAGTAATCTCAATAGGCATAGTTTATTTCTTTTCCTTTTTGTCTACACATTTTTTTTTTTTCTACATATAAAATAAAATACTTTAGAAGCTATTAATCCATATTTGCCGGTATGCAATTTGTTCATCCCTATATACATGCAACACAAATATATATACTCCAATAAGAGTTTCCCTAAGTAATATCGCATCAGCTTTATCTATGCTTTTCATCCTGAATATTTCAAATATAATACAATACTGGATTTAATATGCTACAAATCTCATCATTAAAAAATAATTATATGTAGTTAAACACTGAATTAAATCTCTTTTTTTTTTAAACGCACGAATATGCTAATTTGTATGTGTTTATCCCCCTATTGTTTGCTTCGAAATCCTCAAAACTCTACTACATTTGGCAAAATCAATATAACTTTTTGCAAATACTAAAAAATGAATATCAGAAATTAATAATCTATTGTAAATAAAAAGAAAACGCTTAAACCCCAGGAAAATATGCATCCACTCAATATTTATTGGTAAAAAGTTTTCCAGTATTTGTTTAGTTTTAAAGAAAGGATTTAGAATCCAATTTTATTGGATGTTTCAAGCCATTAATTTAAAAGCTGAACACAGCTCTCTTTGTTTGCTGAATAGCAAATCCTTGGAAGCTTCCATCTTTAAAACTTGATAGAACGTTTCATATTAAAGGGAGAACCATTTCAGCTGAGAGTTATCACATTTAAACTTTTCAAAGTCTTAAATCTAACTGAGAATTTATATAAAAGAGATTTCTAAATGAAAAGATCTGAACTTTATCGAAGACGTTCCATCAATCTTAATTCCTATATATGTAATTTTTCAAATGTATCGTTTAAAACTTTAGAGACTGTTGAGTAACAAAATATTTTCTAGATAGGAGTGAAATTTTCCGGCAAAGAGCAATGCTTTCGCTAATCTTTTCTTCGTTACGAGAACACTAAACAATTTATAGAAGTATGACCATTATTCAATGTTGGCATTTTGTTTTTATATTGCGAAATTGCATTGGAAATTTAGTTAAGCTTTTAATCTATTGTTTTTAAAATACATTTGAAGATATTTATAATAAATTGTAAATTAGTTCAATGCAATCATGAAAAGTTAATATGTAATTTAATTAAAAAAATATCTTATCAATATAAATATCACAAGTATCTTAATAATAATAACATCACAAGTAATAGATTTAAGGTATGATAGAAATATTCCAATTAAAAAAATTTGATTTAAAATATACATCCTGCTAAATCAAAGGTCTAGCTAAGAAAACATTTTTCTTTTTAGAAATTCGACTTTATTCGTCAACATATTCTCCTTTAAGCGTGATACATTCACTCCAATAATCTTCAACTTTCCGATGCCTTTTTTTCGATCGGCATCAGTTTTGACAATCACTTCTTCATTCGTGCCAAATATCATTCCCTAGATCATATTTCTGATCTCTGCAAAAAGTCAGTAGTCGCTGGGGGGTGAATTTGAAAAGTACGGCGGGTGGGGAAACAATTCATTCAATTTAACCTTCGTATTATCACCTTGTAGCACGAGGCATTGTCTTGATGAAACAGCACTTTTTTCTTTTTGCATGTGAGGCCGTTTTCTTGATTTCTCCTCTTAATCGATCCAATAATGGCAAATAACATTTGCTATTGATAGTTTTATAATTTTTCGAGGTAGTCGATGAATAAAATACCATGCGCATCCCAAAAACGGATGACTTTTGAGATTTTGGTTACTTTGGTTACTTTGACGACTTTCACCAGCTGCTGTCCATTCAGCTGATCTTTTGATTCAGGTGTGTAGTAGTAGATCTATGTTTCATCCATTGTCACATACCGACGCAAGAAATCCTTTATATCTCGCTTGAACAGCTCAAAACCTCGACTTGTAGTTGTTTTTGGTCTGGCCTGAGCAATCGTGGCATCCACTTCGAAAAGTAACTTACGCATGTTCACATTTTCGTGTAAAATTGTAAACACACTATATATCTAAGGTGTCAGCTATCTCACGCACCTTCACTTTATGATTTTTCAAAGATTTTGTTGACTTTTTTTATGTTTTAAGGAGCAACTTCAGATTTTGGGCAATCAGAACGTTCAGCATCATCGCTGTTTGTATGACAGTGTTTAAATTCAGCATTCCAGTCGATAACAGTTGCTTTGCCTGGTGCAGTGTCTCCATAACGCTTATCAAACCACTGTTTGACTACAACACTAAATTTCCCATCAAACAACAGTGTTTAATTAACGCACGAAATTTTTTTATACGTTGTTTTGAAAATTACAAAACTGGGGTCACTATAACCACTGTAACCTGTAAACTAATTATCAAAATGTCATGAAATTTTGGCGTGTATTGTTTGAAGGATGCTAAAAACCAGAAATCATAGAATTTGTCAATAGTGTTGCCATATATATATATAAGTTTTGGTTGAAAATATTTAGAAATAAAGAACAAAAAAGGCAAGTCAATGACGTGACATTTTATTACTATTATTTTTATTAGACATCCAAGTGTTTATAAATTTTCTTTAATATTACAAATAATTCTTTAATATATAAAATTAAATTAAAAAAGTTTTTCGTCTTTAAATTCTTCAATTTCCGAAATAATAAATGCAATTTTCAACAGGTTATTATTTTCGAAATGCTTGGTTTGCTAAGAAATAATTAAGAAGGAACATTGAAGAAAAATGAAACAAAAAAATTATGAAAGTTAAAAATCAGTAATTAATTAAACTCAGCAATTAAGAAACTAATTCATTTACCTCTGTTCTAAATTCTTAATGCTTAGAAGGGAATTTAATTATGAATAAATTCACACGGAATATTTATAATTGCACTTAATGCTACAAAGACATCAAAACTTCAGATGGTGACAGAATTGTATAGTTAAAAGTACACTTTTGAGACTGATATTAATTTTTTTGAAAAAGTTCAGAATAGGAAATTCTCCTTTATCTCGAAAAATCCATTCAGTCCCTTAAGGAAATTCCCTGATTTAAGGCATAATGAGTTCTAATTAAAAGTCAAATTTTTAATTAATCATTCCATTCACTTGCTGAAGCGGCTTTTTAATTTAAGTTAACTATAACCGAGATTTCTGTTCCCCGGGAGAATTTGAAAAGCGTTGTCGTATATTCTTTTTCAGAATTCCTGCAAGAGAAATCATTCGAAAGGGAATTGCCTTCTTCTAATCGCTGAAAGATGCTTTCCATTTCACGATTTCTGCAAAAGACCCGTCTGGGGGAACGGACAAGCTTATTTTTTCACCCTCCTCGTTTAATGATTTTCTGAGATCAATTAGTTCTATTTTGGATAAAACTTTTTATTGTAAAAAGGTGTAAAAACTGGAGTGGCTTAAACAGAAATGTGTTGCTGTAGACCGATGAAACGTTAAAGAGAAAAGTCCAAATATTTTTTTTTTAATTTTATTTTATTTTATTTATTTTTTTTTGTTCTATCAAAGTTAAAGTAATTAAGTACATTTTGATTAACTTGTAGTTTTTAGCTAAATTCTCCGATTTTGCTGTTTTAATTAAGAGAAAAATTTTAATTCATTTTTTTTTTTTTTGTAGCTGAAGTTCGCTAATTTGATGGAACTGTAAATAGTTCGAGTGAAAAGTATTTGTCTTACGGATTTTATATACTCGTAGTTATCAGTGGCTTAAAAATAGGGAGGCAAGAAGGGAAAATTGTTACGGGTTAGTCTGAGTACAGGAAAGGCCTGACTTTTATTGTAACAAAATATATATGTTATATTATTATATGGGAAATCATATGGATCTGTCAACAATATTGCCATATGTGTCAGGCCAGAGACTTATTGATTGGATGTGTTATATATATGTTACATCAGTATTGGGTGAAAATATTTAATAAACGGGAATGATTTTCAACAAGTCATTAACATGGTATTTGAATTTTGTTGATGTGTGATATTATTATGGATTTTCTTGTTCATAAATATCCAAGCGTTTATTAATATTCTACAGCACTTCGAGTGATATATTATGACTATTTCTTTATTAAATAAAATTTAAATTAAAAGTTTCTGCTTCTTTAATTTGTGAATTATAATGAATGTAGTTTTCAATAGGTTATTAGTTTTTCGAAACGCTTGGTTTGCTAAGAAATAATTAACAATGAACACTGAAGAAAGAGGAAACAAAAAAAAATTGGGAAATTTAAAAATCAGAAATTAATTAAATTCAGCAATTAAGAAATTAATTCATTTACCTCCATTCTGAATTCTTACTGCTTAGGGAATTAAAAAAAGGGAATTTAACTCTGAATAAATTCACACGGAATATTTATAATTGCACTTAATGCTACAAAAGACATCAAAACTTCAGATGGCGACAGAATTGTATAGTTCCAAGCGCACTTTTGCGACTAACATACTACTTACTATTTGAAGAATGTTGTCGTATTTTCTTTTCAGAATTCCTGCAAGAAAAATTATTTGGAAGAGAATTGCCTTCTCTCTAATCGTTGAAAATGCTTTCCATTTCATGGTTTTAACAAAAGACCCCGTCTGGGGAACGGACACGCTTTTTTTTTTTTCCATTTCTCGTTTAATGATTTTATGAGATCAATTAGTCCTATTTTTGGATAAAAGTTTTCATTGTAGAAAGGTGTAAAAACTTGAGTGGCTTAAAAACAGAAGTCTGTTGCTGTAGACCGATGAAACGATAAAGAGAAAAGTCCAAATAATTTTTTTAAATTTTATTTTATTTACTTATTTTTTGCATCCTTTCAAAGTTAAAGTAATTAAGTACATTTTGATTAACAGGTATTTTTTAACTAAATTCTCCGATTTTGCTGTTTTTAATTCAGAGAAAATTTTAATTAATTTTTTTGTGTATGTAGCTGAAGTTCGCTACAGCAATACGTAAC